>JAIUCT010000001.1:39256570-39276981 GCA_021307375.1 Tetraneura akinire | reverse complement strand
ACTCGCACACTCCGTTACTACCGGGATACACTTCCGCTACACGACCCATTTTCTATTGTAACGGTAGTGTATTGCTATCTTTGATTATTTCCATGTCATCAACCTATATTGTCAGACACGACGACTTGACCCAATTGCCCCTTCCTTGTAACTGACTAAGGTACTCCTGGCTCCAACGTTCCAATACTATGTTCGGCGAGATGCGTCGAACTGTTTGCTACCGTAACAATAAGTTCGACGATATATTGTAGTCATTCGTTGACGGAAATGCGATAAGTGAATCTCCAATTAAAAATTGACCGGGAGTGAGTACAGATAAGTCAAGAGGATAACTGGATTAAGGAATGAGTGGGCTTAAATTTAAACATGCCTCAGTGCGAACTAATAATGTAGGTATATAATTTATCATTAGTTAGTTTATAGACCTCAAAAATGAGGCGTCCTAGGTGCGAGAAAATGCCACTTCATTTCTCGGCCGGTCACAAAATCCTGAAGTTTATTCTTAAATGCAGCTGTTGCCATTAATTTTTTAACCTCATCCACAAACTAGTTCTAAATGCAAGGCTTTTGTTGCAAATCATGAATAAGTATACATATGATTTTTGAATTGCAGCATTTCTGCGATTACTACTTTTATTCGAAAACGGCCTAACCGGTGTAATTGACTCCGGCGTTTTTGAAGCATCTAGATGGATGTTCTATTCTGTACTTGGGTAAATTCACCACTTTTAGCGGTTTTGCTTTACAACAGATAACACATTGATATATGAATTAGCGCGGTAAACTGTGACCGTTTATCGGCCAATATTTGAGTCGTACCGCCGCTAGCTTGGCGTGCGGTCCCGTATGCTTATGCATAAAAACTTATGTTTTTTATGCTCGTGTAATATAATTAATTTCGAAAAATAACTTGGTATTAAAATTAGATAACGCTGATCGGTGGATATGCTAGTTGCGTTACCAAGTCTAGCGCCAACACGTATAACACCGTCCACTAAATTGATATAAATGATTTTAATTTAAATATTTTGCTTTTTACACTAATACATTTCCAGTATTTGGTAATGACGTAATTTCCGATGAAAAATATGTTCGTTGTAACAATTTTATTATTGATTTTGTCGCTACACATATTTCATCTAATGTGAGCGTGTCATAAACTTTTATTGTTTTCTTAACAGGTGATAACGAATTATTCGTATAATATGTATGCAACTACATGTAATAAAATGAGTATTTATCGATATTTAATGACATACTTTTCTTTGATCTACACACGACCATATTATGTGTATTTTTTCTTCTATATTTATTTCATTACCAATTTCGATATTAGGTATTTGCATTTATATGTAAGTAGGTACCTACTATTTTTTTATGTTCATTCCACCATTTACTGTTATTTTCCAAATCTATGGCTTACAATCTTTGGATAATAAATTAGCTGGGTTATTGCCTGTAGTTACATGTACCCAGTCATACTGTTTTGTCAATGTATGTATTCCTCTAATCCAATTGGATGCAAACGTCTTCAATTTGTTAGATTTTGATGCTATTCACCGTCGAATCACTTCACAAATATCTTGTTTTTATATTTAATCTAAAAGCTGGAACAACTGTGTTTAATAACCGCGCTAACAAAATTGTCATATGGAAAATATGGTTTTTACCGGTGCGATACGCGATTGCTTAATCACACACTAATAATTCTGTATTGACATTACCGTAAATATTCACCGATTACGCTTTGTGTATGCGTAATGCGTTTATTGGGTTTTTATTGCTTTTATTGCTTTTTATTGACGCGGGATAAGTTGTTATATACGATCAGTTTTACCGTGATCAATTTTCAGTATAGCGTCTATAGATAAATATATTTTTTTCAAAATATAATATAAACAGTTTTTGTTAAGATTAGGCATAATCGAATTTAATACAACAAAACAAATATTTGACGATATGTCATATGTATCTTTAGTTTTATCGGGGTGGTAGAACGTAAATTTAGTAAAACAATTTACATGAAAAGGTATCATCGGCAAACCAATTTTAACTTGTTTTCAATAATTCAGAATTTTTGAACATTAAAAACAATAATGTTCGTTTATTACTACAATTTTACAACTGTCATAATATAATAAAAACGATTAGCTACGTACATTTTTTTTTTTTAAATATCTAGAATAATTAGATTTGTTAACAGTACCGGATCTAGGACATTTGACGCTCGGGGCGAATAAAAATGCCGTGCCCTAACATGTTAATCCAGGTTCAATTGCCGTAGCCAGAACTGCGGAAATTCCATTAGCTCTTGGAGCTATTCAAGAGACGCAGAGGTTCCGAGCCACTGCCGTCAAGCCTATGCGACGCCTGTGGACCACCAGCACCGTATTTTTCCATATACGTACTCATACTTTTCTCAGCAAACCCTCGATGGAGGTAGCCACTACATCTCCAGCAGAACCACGAACCCCCATGAATCAATCCCAAATCATATCTTATACTTAAAACCAATACAATATAAAAAAAGTGTAGTGGTTCAATGTAACACTTTTGAAGGTAGGAACAAAATTATATCTAATGCATTTTAATGCATTTTTATTAGATAGGTAGCTACCTGTTACGCTACCTGGGATTTTTTTTTAAATTTGTATTTATGTATATCAGGTTTAAAAATATAACTCGACAGAAACATTCTATAAGTGCATTATTTTTTATGATTATTATTTTTTTTATTATGATAAAAATTAAAAATCAGAATTTTTTTGTTACTTTTCTTTTCTATATTTATAATTTTATAAAATATTTGTGTAAAACAAGTATATGTGTATATTTTTAGAGCATATATGTAATTTTTTAAGCGCATAAGTGCATGCATATTTAGTACTTTTATTTCCGAGCCCTACAGTTATGGCTTATGACTACCTAATACAACGTTTTCTTTTTTATTTTCAATCTTTTAATTAAAATAATGTAATTGAACATTTCTCGTTTTATATAATATAAATCATTATTTTTACAAAACTTTATAATTTTCTTATAAATTAAAATAATTTAAGACAATAGCATTTATTTTATATTACCTTTTGTATTATATTATAATTACGTATAAATTTTGTAAATATGAATAGATAGGTATCAATAATAATTACATAAAAATAATTATATTTTTTAATACTTACAATATTTGTATAATTTTTAGTGTATTATTATAATATTAATATTTTACTCCATGAGACATCGTATTCGAAACGTAATATTTTAATACCGTAAATATTATAATATTAAATGTTTTAAGCATTCTTTCATTTCGGAAAAAGAATTGTCACAAAACAATGTTATAGCAATTTTTAATAAAAACAAACTCTCGTTTCTTTTGTAATTTTATTTCACATTATATATATATATATATATGTATAATATATATTGTAGATATAATATATAAACACATATAATTCTACATTTTTTTTTTTTTTATATATATATATAAAAGAACACGACGCGAAGAACACAATAATACAGATGAAATTGCGTTTAACATTGTTAGAATAAAATGAATAAAATATTTTATAAAAGTATGCCGTCTGTATAATATTATATTATGAAATTATGATATTTTTTCTATTTCATCGTATAAAAAAGTACACCATTGCAATATAATTATTTTAAATGAAATACGCATTACACGCATTACTAGCTGTATTTGAATTGTGTACAGTATATTACATTTAATCCTCTGGCTAATGTTGGATTGATCCATTTATAATAAAATTTGTATTACCATTAATATTATTATTAAAATACAACATTTTAGTACGTATAAATTTAAAATTTATATTCTGAGCGGAGCGAAGAATATATTGGTTTTACAATGGTGTGTGTCTTTTTTTTTGTTTTATTTTTAAGTATGACTATCCAAAGTAATGCTCCGATTTTCACGAATATGATTCCGGTAGTATGTAGTTGGTACTTCATTTAGGTCACTTTTTAAATTTCTTAAAATTGACCCTATTACCCTAAGCGGTAGAAAAATCAATGAAAAAATGTCGAAGAAACTGCATTTTTCATGTAAACTGAAATTTTGACGAATTCGATATAAATATTTCACGATAACTCTGGTAATCTTGAAGTTAGAAACATCCGGTGATATATACATAATAGTGTTAGGTGATTTTTTCCAATTACCACATGTATAATTGTCTACACCGTTTTATTGATTCCTGGTCAAAATACACTAATGACCTAGAAATGATATCAATCAAAACTTATATTTAGGAAAAGTTTAAATTTTTTTAGTTGACCAGAATCATAAGACAAAAAGATGATAAAGAATTCGCATTAATGTTAAAAAATTTATCTAGAGGACAAAACGACGAAAAAACTGAAAATTTCACGAATTCGGCTTTAATATTACACGATAACTCGGGCAATTTTCAAGTTAGATACTTGAAAATTTTATTAGATATTAACATAGGTATTATATAAAGGTGGTAAAATTTTGAAACCGTTACGTTAATTTTTCTACAAAATATAGGTCTTTGAATATTTCGTAAAATTCTCGTTTTTTTGTTAGAATGTTTGATAAAATTGGCAATTTTTGGCATTATGGTCTGGAAATTTTACAAAAGTATACTTATATATTACTTAACATTAATTCAAAATATTAGAAAAATTCCTGGTCTCCATTTTTTTTATAGCTATATATTTTTATGTCTGAAGACACTTTTACTACCCGAAATTATGATCCGATTTCCACGAATAGCATATGATTTCAGTTGGAAAGTGGATGTTGTTGGTACTTTATTTAGGTCATTTTTCGAATTTCTCAAAATTGAATGGGTTGCACATTTTACATGTTAATTATTTTCAAACATATTAATATTATTTATATAAAAACATGACTGACGTGATAACACATCGTTAGTTGAATTGATTGTATAACATTGATATGAATATTATACAATATTATTAATTTCTGTATTCGTTTATTATATACTTATTAGTTAATAACTTACATCTTTTAATTACCTTAGGCTTAGGCAAACATAATTTTAAGGTATCATATAACATAAAACAAGTACAATATATTTTCTGCTCACAAATATAATAAGTGGCTACCTATGCTTAGGGTGATCAGATATTATAAAAAAAAGTACATTTTAAAATTAAACCAAATTTACTTTTTAAGAATTATTTTTTAATTGAATTCTTAATGAAATACAAATTTAAATAAGAAACAAATGCATAAAACTAAATACAAAATATTTACTAAATTAAAACAGCCATTTGATAACATTGATTCATTTATATATTATTTTGTTTACTACATATTTAAAGAATTATTTATGCGACTTATAGTTAAATTTTCGTGTATTTTTGAGATCCGTGGATTTCTCTTATAAGTTAAAAAATTATTTTACATTCATTAAACTTTTATTAAATCTGGAAGGCTTTTTTTAATAAAAATACATTTGTATGTACTAAACAATATTATTTAGTACATTAGGATAAGCTCCAGAAAAGAGTAGGTACTATCCTATTGAAATAAGTACGTATGGTCATCCTATACCTATACTATAATAGTTATAAATAATAAATGATCAAAAAAATCATGTAAAATACTAAAATATAGAACGTATACGGGTACTACGTATACGAACCAAGTGCCAATAAATTGAAGTACTATATGCGCTTGAGAGTCGGTGTAACTGTTACACCTGATCCCTGATGATCGATTATCTTTGTCTATTATTGTATTTTCTTCAGCTATAGCCTATTGCTATATGCTATATAATGTATTTTGTCGAACGTATAATATATTTAAAGTAATATTATGTAATAAATTGTGCTATTGCTGTTCAGCAATATATTTTGCGTTATTTCATATGATGTCATCGGTAAACACAATTGTATATTGTGTGGAGCAAGCAATTCTTACCGATATGATAAATTATAAACATTATTACTGGCCATTGCCTGATGGGAGCAACGTCCCTTTTTTGGCGTGACAGTCCCACGTTCGGCCCGCTTTGGGCCCAACTTTGACGAATACGTTAGCTCTGCCCCACATTTTGAGATGTGTCCTGATTCCGAGATGTGTCCCGATTCCGAGATGTGATCCAATTCCGACATCTGATCTAATTCCCAGATTTGTGCCCCGATTTGATTAATGAAAAATTTTGGTCACGTTACCTATGGCCCATATATTCGGCCCATCTGCGACATGGACTAGGTAGCTGGTTACTTGCTTAACACAATTTTAATTGTGTTCACCGACGACTACGACACTACATGAATGACATATCTCACGATTCAAACATATTGCTTATGTACTATTGTATTAATTGGAAAGTTGGCAATATTATTATAATATGATTTAACACAATGTAACGTACAGTATCACATTTCATAATGCAAACACAAGTATAAATATTTAGATCTAAATATTTATACTTGTGTTTGCATTATGAAATGTGATACTGTACGTTACATTGTGTTAAATCATATTATAATAATATTGCCAACTTTCCAATTAATACAATAGTACATAAGCAATATGTTTGAATCGTGAGATATGTCATTCATGTAGTGTCGTAGTCGTCGGTGAACACAATTAAAATTGTGTTAAGCAAGTAACCAGCTACCTAGTCCATGTCGCAGATGGGCCGGATGTCTGGGCCATAGGTAACATGGCCGATATTTTTTTTTTATTTAGAGTCGGGCACAGATCCCGGATCGGGATACAGATCTCGGATCGGGATACAGATCTCCGATCGGGATGCAGATCTCGGAATCGACAGTTAAATTTCGGAATCGAGAGGTAAATTTCGTAATTGAGAGTTAAATTCGGAATCGTGAGTTAAATTTCGGAATCGAGAGTTAAATGTCGGAATCGGAAATTATCATGACTAATACGAGTATGTGGGCCATAGGTAACGTGACTAAATTTTATTTTATTCGAAGCGGGCCGAAAGTGCCGCAAGTGGCACTGTCATATCAAAATTGGGACGTTGCTCCCGTTAGGTAAAGGTAAATAATAATGCGTAGGTATAATTTATTATTTCTGTAATAAATGCTTGCTCAACACAATCTACAATTGTGTTTACCAATGACATTATATAAATAATCATTTATGTATTTTGTAATCAAATATAAATAATATCAGTAAAAATGCTAAATGGATACAATTATAATAGTATTCGAAAAAACACAATTGTAGAATGCATTGAGCAAGAAACAAGATCTGTAACAACGAAAAAAGGACGTATGGCCACGTTAGGCATTGGTAAATAACGATGCTTATAATATAATATATCTGTACATGTTGCTTGCTCAACACAATTTACAATTGTGTTTACCAATGACATCATATGTAACAACGGAAAATTTATTGCTGAACATTAATAATACAAAAGCACACTTTATTATATAATAATATTACATTACATAATTTATTCCTTCAATAAAATACATTAAAAAGATATATTATTGGACTAACTTAAACGATCATCAGGATTAACGAGTAACACCGATGTCTCCAGCGCATCTTGTACTTCAATTTATTGGCACTTGGCTCATATCATCCAACGCCCTTCATCAAATCTCTTGAGGAACCTTTCATGGTTACACTTCCTCCCACAAATTGCGATTCTATCTCTGTCGCTAGACCACTTCACTGCGTTTTACGATAGATGAGCACTGCTTCATATATATAGGATCGAGATTGCTGGCTTCTAAGATGTTTCGCGGAAGAAGAGAAGAAATTTCCAAGAATTTCCATGGAATGTACATGGTCTACTTACATATCATTGTTGTAGTGTCGTAGTCGTCGGTGAACACAATTGTAGATTGTGTTGAGCAAGTAACCAGCTACTAAGTCCATTGTGACCGAGTATGTGATGTGGGGCACATGTTAGTTTATAGTATATTCTTAAGTCTGTAGTCAAATGGATTATTATAAGAATTTTATGAATTACATGATTCATGATTATCATGATATATATCATACTATATGTGGTAGTCGTAGTTGTCGGTGAACACAATTGTAGATTGTGTTGAGCAAGCAACCAGTTAACTAATATACCCGGACGAGGAATGAAGTGCGGACAATTACTGTTGTCTCAAAACCATCTGAATAATTATTTCCAAATTTGATTTTACATCTAGATCCTTCAATGCATACTTTTATCATTCTAACTAATTTTGATGGCAAATAAAATTTTTCTATGCTTCTTCACAGTGATTTACTTTTGATAGAATCGTAGTCGTGCTTAAAAATTTATAAATAGTAGGTGTAATGGCTTATGTTCACTTATTTTCATTTTGGTATTCACATACTATTTCCTTCACATATGGTTTTAGTCTATTTAAAATAACATTTCAACATTTGATAATATTTAATATGCTGCATTGAGTAGTGATATATCCCTATAATAATAAATACGGAATTTACATGAAATTACACGGAATGTACCTACATGGTTTGCTTTCTCTAAGCATCTAGCTAGTTGCATAGAAGAAGAGACGAATTTTACAACAATTTACATTGAACATAGAATTTGTGTACTTTATCAGAGTAAAAAAAAATATGTCTTTAACTTTCATTTTGAAAAGTTGTGACAATAATGATGTAATAAAATGTATATAAAAAAATTTCTCTTATAATCTATAATATTAATATAAGTTGCTTGCTCAACACAATCTACAATTGTGTTTACCGATGAAATCATATTTATAATCATGTATGTATTTTATAATCATATTTAAATTTTATCAGTTATAATGCTAAGTTGTAATTATCATCAATGGCTTATAATATTATGTGATATATACTTGTGAATGCATTTAATAATTCTGTACGTTACATTGTTCCTACATTTGAACGTTGCATAATACTCTAATTTGTTATATTGCCATTTTTTCAATTAGTATATAAGCAATATGTTTCTATTATGTGAGATATGTCATTGCTGTAGTGTCGTAGTCGTCGGTGAACACAATCGTAGATTGTGTTGAGCAAGCAACCAGCTAACTAATATACCATGACCAGGTATGATGTGAGGACATAGATTTTTCGTTCGACAAAATTAAAGTGTATCATCAATTCATCATTGTAACTTTTATAGAGCAGCAATATCACGACCATCTTAAGATCTATTAACAACTATTATTGAATTTATTATACCAATTAACCTATAGTGACGCTAATGAAATAAATCAAAATACCTAAGTATTATTATTTTTTTTTTTTATTTGATCTTATTTGATTTTATTAAACGTTCTGAACCATGGTATACATATCTATTAGATATAAAAGTTTAAAAGAGAAATATACCAATGACATATTATAACAGCAATAAAAAAAAAATCAAATAGTTATAATTATAACTTGTAAGGAGGAAGTAGTTCATTATATATACAATTGGTAGAGCAAAAGAAATATAGAATGGATCATAGTATCGAAACAATATTTGAGGAACTTAAAAATTAATTAAGGACAACAATGATGGAGAATCAACTTAACCACAAAGTAAATTGTATAGGAAGGAAATTAATTTCTAAGGCAACTCTGCAATCTACAAGTGTATCTAGCTTAAGATGTTTGACAGTAGATGAGTAGTCATGAGACAAATGAGGATTATAGTAAAAAACCAGTAAACCGCAAATATCTAAATTGTACTCTATCTTTATCAACTAAATGGATGTAAGTGGCAGTATGCAGACACTAGTCGATAATACCAAAGTCTAATAAAGGGATTAATGAACAAAAAATGTTTTATTCCTTAATTTAAGTTTAAATTCAGAATCAATTCTCATACTAAAACAAGAACCTTAAACGCTTTACAACAGATCATTTCAATATGAGACTTAGAATCAAGTGTAGAATTAAATTTAAATCCTATAATCAAGACATTGTCATGGGCACTTAAAAATTGGTATCATCAACAAAATAGTAATGCACAAAAGAGAATGATATCCAGTGAAAGACATAATTTGGCATTTATCAACATTAAGATACAAACCAATTGCCTCAAAGCAATTAACAAATCATTTTACTTCATTAGCATAACAAAGCAACTTATATTTCTGCAGTGTGTGACCAACACCTTTAACAAGGTTAGGTTATTGTTAGAATATTGTTGTATAATATTCTCCAAAAATTGATATAGTCATCATACCTGTACATACTATAACATGAATGAGGTGGAATATAAACTCCACTAATTTTAAATTTAGGTAAACCAAACGGGAATCAAACAATTCATTGTTCTACATTATCTACAGAGATAGTTAAGCAGGAAGATAGAATGTCTTTTCTAATAGCCATGACCCATGAGCAGTGACCACACCATCACCACGTAAATGAGTCGTACATAAATTACTTCTATCTTAGTGAAAATCATTATAGTTAACCATACCTATCTCATTATTAAAAATAGTTAATTAGTAGTTATTAGTTAATCACGTTTTAGTTAACACAACAACCATTCAATTAAAAGCAGAAATATTACATTTAAAATTAATAAGTTTTGAACAGAGAGCATGTCAGTTTTGATAGAATCCAGTGACAGATAAACTGGGGGACGAGTTGATTATGAATAAGTTAATGGAAAGCCAATTCCCTCATTTCTGGAAAGATCGTTGCAATCTTTGGTTCGCCATTGACATGTAAAATCTTCAAATTTAATTCGCAGTTACCCAGTTACGAGTTTTCAACTAGAACTCTCCATGACAGGAAGGTAGCAATTGGCGTTGCATAAGAGTTTTACCACGTACAATACGAAATTTATCAATGTAGTCATTTTCTGAACTTTAAAAATAATTTTAAGAGGGCGTTTCACTCTATTATAGAATATATTTAAGAATTCAGTTTTTTACTTTACACTTAATCAATATGTCTCTTGTAGAAAAAAAAGTTTCTTTAAATATGCATTTGCTTAGTATATATTTGTAAAGTTAACTGGAAGTGGTAAGAAAGTATAAAAGAAAAAGAAAAAATACACACATACACCACACATACACACACATGACACACACATATATATATATACATATAACGACAATTGGTGAAGAACAGAAACAATATGTTAGAAGTGAGAGCATAAATTAAGTTATAACAATATGATAAAATCATATACGTTACATTGTGTTGCATCATATTATAATAATATTGCTACCTTTTAAATTAATACAATAGTACATATGCAATATGTACTTGTGATTGCATTATATGCGATATGAGATCATCGTAATTGTCGTTGTCGTCGGTGAACACAATTGTAGATTGTGTTAAGCAAGCAACCAGCTACCTAGTCCACCAGGAGGCATGTTAACAAAATACACATTGATTCAACTCCTATAATCAAATTACGGCTTTTGATTGGTCGATTTTAAAATTCACTAATAAGATATTTTTATTGTTTATTGATATTATAATAACAAGTATTAAAGTAGATAAATAACGTTTTAATTTAGTTACCGACAAAATAATTCAATAACCAGAAAATCTTATAAACGTAATAGCAACAATATGCACAAAGAACTTTATAATATGTACCTTTATAATACTGTTCATCAAGTGTATATATTAAAGTTGTACACAAGTATTATATTAATCATAATAAATTCAATAAGTTATAAGTAATAGGTTTAGTAATCCATTTTATTAACGTTTCTTCAACTAGTCTTCTCGTCTATAGTGATTTAGTGTGTCACCTATTTATTCGAGACCACAGCTCAAACCTAACAATATTCGACCAAACTTTTTGCACCGTTTTTCAAACATTTAAATTTTTTGCGCTCGTTTTTTCTACTTTATTAAATAAATTTTGATTATTTATACGCATATAATGCTCATATTATAATAGGTACCAATCATGGAGTAAATATCCAAAGGTCTCGCGAAGCGAGGTTTTAGGTCACGCGAAACCACTGCCTATCATCCACACCAATATCAGGTATGTGAGATAGGTATTAAATAGGTATGCAGTAGTCCCTTGGGGCATAGCCCTATCTTCACGAAAAGTGCTGCAAATAATAATAATAATACACAGCCTGCAGATTTCCCTTTTCTCATTTTGACTTGCTGTTAAAACATATAATCTCATTGTGAGCTTGATAAATATTCTAACTTATTATACAATAATATTAATAATATACGAGTACAATGCAACAGTGATAATCAGTAACAAATGCGATGTTCCTTTACTTGCCGTTATATTATTTGCCATCTCGTACATAAAAGTATACACCTGTATATTGACAAACGAGCGTATGAGTTGAATGCGATTTGAAAATGTTAATAATATCATCTACTTTTTATTTGAAAACTATTATAAAAACATCATAAGTATCATCCGCTGGAGGGTTAATAAAATCGAAATAGTTTTCCCAATGTAGAGTTATACTTACACAAATATAATCAATTACTACAATATTAGTATGGCCAAATAAGACCATATTAAAAAATTAAACTTTAAGGTAAGTTTTATATAAATCGTTTTATGATTAAAATATATAGTGATTTCATTTAATGATTTATGATAATAATTGGAATAATGGTATAAATACGATGAAATAAATATTATATTTTAGATATTTATATATTATAATACATATTCGTTTGCTGATAAAGTATTTATATTAAAATTGTGATTATCGTACAACACATTTTAATTTAATTAATATTGTGTTTCATCAAAATAATAATTTAAATACGCATTATTAGCTGTATTTGAATTGTGTACATTATTTCACATTTAAACCTCTGGCTAATGCTGGATTGATCCATTTATAATACAATTTGTATTACCATTAATATTATTATTAAAATACAACATTTTAAGTACGTACAAATTTATAATGTGGATTCTCCGATTTACACTAATATGATATGTTTCCGATAGGAAAGTGGATGTAGTTCGTACTTTATTTAGGTCATTTTTTGAATTTTTTAAAATTGACCCTAAGCGGTAGAAAAAACGACGAAAAATTAACGAAAAAATGACGAAAAAACAGCATTTTTCAAGAAAATTGAAATTTTGACGAATTCGATATAAATATTTCACGATAACTCTGAAAATTTTGAAGTTAGAAACTTGAAATTTTTTTTATGTATTTACACAAGTTATATATATGTGGTAAAATTTTGGAACCGTTACGTTAATTTTTCTACAAAATATAGGACTTCGAATATTTCGTAAAAATTCTCGTTTTTATGTATATAATGTTTGATATATATATTTTTTTTATAATTAATATATTTAATTTAATGATATTTAATATGATTTCTGTAACCTCCTCACAAAACTCCTGCGTACGTCCCTGGTAGTAATAAATATATCTTAAAAATAAAAGGTTGTTAATAAATTATTAGGTATCTAAAATAAAATTACTCATTCTCATATTATTTTGTTGTTAAGTCACTTGTAGAATTATATTTCACATTATTATTATATATATATAAAAAAAAACCAAAAACATAAACAATAGATACATTTTTTTTTAATAGGTAAATATACATTTTTAAATCCATATTTAGTTTTAAATATTATTCGTGGTATTAATTAAAGAACGATTAGGAGGTATACCTGTATGAATTTATAAGCGTATAAATACTTATACCTACTTATTAAATATTGTATGCCATTTATTAGTTAAAATAAATATTACGTTTTATTATTAATGAGTAATTTAATTCCTTTTAATTTTAGATTCTGAGAGAAGCGAGGAATGTATTATTAGTTTTACAATAAGTACCTACTTATTTTATTTTATTTTTTTAAAGAAGAAATAATAATGGTCTATAATTATTATAAATGACGGTAGAGAATTTTTTAAATTTCTCAGTAGTTTTCTCATATAATTGGACGGACTACTGATATATGGTGAGAAAATTATAAAATTATAAATTTTCCAAACTTGAACTGAATAATGTATAAGATAACAATATAATTAAATATAAAACGTATATGGATTCGATTTTTTTAGTTCTTATTTACATACAATAAACACATAGAATGATATTAATATATTATGATTGTAACAATTAAATTAATAACAAATTACATTAAGGTATAATTCATGAAAATAACTTTAATTATAGAATTTATATTCAATATAGTTTATTAGTTTATACTTTAATAGTGTGTCGGAAAAACGTACGTTTTTAAATTACTATTATAATCCAACTTATGATTCAGCATAATATTCTAAATGAAATATCATTCATTTTTTTTTTAATGTGAGTCGCATAATCGTTTTGGAAGAATATTATTGAAGCCAAAAGATTCTTATCTTTCTAAGTAAGTTTTTATATTATTTAGTTGACATTGATATTATATTTATGTTTCATATAATTAATAATAATATGAATTGAAAAATTTAATTTTCCCGATTATTATCAAGTATAAAGTATAAATATAGAGGAAAACAACCGATATACCTAACACAAATGAGTTCCATAAACAACGAGTATAAAAGGATTTGGGCTATGATCATTTATTTACTTTTAGACTGTAATAATATAACGTCAATGAATCTTGAAAAATTACTTGAAAACGGTCATGGCGAATAACGTAACGCATACCTACTTCATTAAAATTCCTCACGTTTTTTTTTTTTTTTGTATGGTCGCACTTTTGAAAAATGGTGAAAACGAAATAAACCATTAAAATTGCTTTTAGAATTATTACAATAACGAAAAAACAATCATAAAAGAAATTAATTAAAAAACAGAAATAAACTTACTTAAAAACATAATAACATAATATTATATATATATACGTTAAAAATTTTAAACTTCAAAATATATATAGTTACGTAATAATTACGACGAAGACACGAGAATAATCTAGATATTTTTACAAAGATACGCATTTTTTTCTTTCATATTATGTATATGTACTTTTTTGACCCGAAACAACGCTTCGATTTTCATAAATAACATATATGTTTCTGGTTGGAAAGCAGGCACGTATTTAAGGGGGGCGATAGGGGCGATCGCCCCCCCCCCCCCAAGGACCGTATAATATTATACAAAATTCAATAATTAATTTAATTTTAATAGAAATATCGCAATAATTTTGTAAATTAACTCTTTTTACGTTACAGTGAAATTGAATACCTGAATAAGTCTATAGATATATATTTGTAACATAATATAATAATACCAGTGGCGGCTCTTGATCACTGATCAAGGGAGTGCAACTTTAAATATCTCTCTTTATATGGAAAATAATAAAACAAATAAACATACAGTTTATGTGTACCTATTTATTTTAATTGTATATAAAGTATAAATATATGCAGGGCCGGATTTAGAGTGGGGGCCCTGGGGCTATTAACAAATAAAAGTTTTATTATTATAATTCAAGATTTTTCTACAAATATTTTAGAAAATAATTTAATTCAAATCAATTGTAAAAACATATTACTCTATTATTTCATTAAAATTATTGATTACGATATTATTGTTACATACAACTTACTATTTCTATTAATTTGTAATTATTTTATTGATCCCGAAAACAAATATATTTATTATAAAATTAAAAAATTTACGACACAATTTACAAAAAGTAGATTTTTTTGTGGGGCCCATATAATATGTATTTTGTGGGGGCCCCGGGGCCCGGGCCCCTTGGGCCTCCCCTAAATCCGGCCCTGAATATGAATATATGAGTAATCAACTTATGATATAGATATATTTATAAAAAAAATCACGGTCTAGATACGTGCCTGTTGGAAAGTGGTTGTAGTTGGTACTTTATACATAGAACTTTATAAGTAGGTAAATAATATATACAATAACAAAATAAGTAATTCGACTTGGAATAGTTTTCATTTAAAAATTAATAATGGGGATGTATGAAATAATAAAAAAGAAAAAAAATATTAGAAAAATCTCAAGTATCAATTTTTTTAAGTTTAAAGCTTAAAGTTGATATTTTTAGTCTAATTGAAAATTTATATAAGTATTGTTATTATTTTTCAATGTTTTTTTAAAAATAATGATTAATATAAATTAATTAATTACTAATAATTTTGAAAAAATAATTGAAATTTTGATTGAAGCATACTATTAGTTGTTGGTTATAATGTATGTATTTCTAAAATATTAGAAAAATCTCAAGTCTCATTTTTTTCTAATTGTCTTTTAAAATTGAAATTTTAGTAAAATCGATATTTATAGATTAAAGTATTTATATATTATTATTTCTCAATATTTTACAATAATGTTAATTAAAATCGATAAAAAATTTGAAAATTTGAATGAATCTCAAATACATATAATTGCTTAATGTTGGTTTTACACTATTTCAAAATCTTATATTAGACTTTCTTGCAATATAGGTACATCATGCAATTATGCAAGAATACGCATATTAATACGCAAGTTCTTGTCACGCGTATATGCTTGTATATTTTTAGTCTTGTATTTGTATCTATTTAATATACTTTTTATAGTTTCAAAAGTGATCCGATCTCAAGTAGAAGTGTTGTGTGTTCTTTTTTTTTTTTTAATTTTTAAAGAGGCTATTAAATGAATTCAAAAATAAAAAAGCAGTACTTATTTATGATTCGCAATGATATCTTAAAAAAGCGAAAAGCACTGAAAAATAAAATATACAATAATATATTATGGGTTCGACAATGGATAAGTAAAAGAAATAGTGTTGGAGCATCAAATAGTATACGTTTTGAATCAAGTAATATTAAGATCCATCATCATATAATAACTTTATACGAATAACCTTAGGTTAAGTTTAAGGTAATAACCATTTTCAATATTTACAGGGGAAAGTCAAACTATTTATTCAAGATAGCGTATAATTGCGTATTTAGACATACGATATATTCGTTATTAGTTTATTACGTATATTTTAAGTATTTATTTTTTTACTTAATGTGTAGACAAAAAACAAAAAAATAAATTATAATTAAATATTAATTAGAGATTGATATTTTTCTTTCGGATAATATATACGTGTTAATTTATAATAATATGTTTTTGGTTGTTGTTTTAGCTGGTTTAATAAGTATATACACGCCTAAAATTCGTGTTCATAAAATAACACGCGAGAACGTATTATTTTTCATTCCATACTCGTTTTGATTGTTTATACATTTATTATTATTACTGTAGGTATAATAATTATGGTTTATCAAATTTATATTACCATTATTATGTAGTTTCGGCCATATAAAATAATAATGAACAAAAATAATAAAATATCGAAAAAATATTATTATTTTAGATTCTGAGCGAAGCGAAGAATGTATTGGTTTTACAATGTGATGTGTAATTTTTTTTTGTTTTTTTGTTTTTTATTTTTTACTCTGTAGACACTTTTACTACAAGAAATAATACTCCGATTTGCACGAATAGGGTATGTTTTTGGTAGCAAAGTGGATGTAGTTCGTACTTTATTTAGGTCATTTTTCGAATTTCTCAAAATTGACCCTAAGCGGTAGAAAAAACGACGAAAAAATGACGAAAAAACGGCATTTTTCAAATTTCGACGAATTCGATTTCAATATTTCACGATAACTCGGGCAATTTTGAAGTTAGAGACTTTTTTTGGGAGTTCATATAAGTACTATGTATATTTGATAAAATTTTGGAACCGTTAAGTTCATTTTTCTACAAAATATAGGACTTTGAATATTTCGTAAAATTCTCGTTTTTTTATATATAATATTTAATAAAATTAGCAATATTTGGTATTAAGGTCTGAAAATTTTACTGAAGTATATTTATATATTAATTAACATTAATTCAAAATATTAGAAAAATCCCTATTCTCAATTTTTTTTATAGCTGTTTAAAGTTGATATTTTTAGTTTAAACAAAAATATTATGAAAGAAATGACGAAAAAATGGCATTCACAAAAACGTGGGAGACGCGTGTGGTGTAGTCGGCGAAATATTTTCGAACGCTATCTCGGTGTTGAGCACCGTAGCCAGGCATCGACAGCGGATGGGTGACCGCCGTTTTTTTTTCTTTTTTTTTTCTTTCTATGTCTGAATCATCATATTAAAATATTAAATAAATTCATGGTAACATTTTTTTTTTATAGCTGTTTAAAATTGATATTTATATTTTTTTGTTTTTATGACTGAAGACACTTGTTCAACCCAAATAATGGTCCGATTTTCACGAATAGCATATGTTTCCGGTAGGAAAGTGGATGTTCTTGGTACTTTATTTAGGTCATTTTTCGAATTTTTCAAAATTGATCCTATGCGTTAGAAAAAACGATGAAAAAATGACGAAAAAACGGCAATATATTAATCAATACCTACATTATCTGACTGAACTTCGCTCAGAATCGTTTTTTCGAATCCAATGGTTTAACATTGCATTTAAATTATAATCATAATTAAATACTATGATATGCACACCTATATCCATGCGGCAGGAGTATCAGATCGTCTTTTTTATATTTGATATTAACGCAATAGTTAAAATCCATAACGGCTTGATGAGTGTTAGAAGCTATGCAAATAAAAAAATATAGAACGTTTTGGAGAAAACATAAAATACAAGACAAAATGATATCGCGGTCGAAGCTGCTGTATTTCATCAAAACGTGACGTTGGGTCTTGGGTCGAGCTGGGAATCGAGCCACAGAAATAGCGTTAAATAACCGTTTTTAAAATTTGATATTTTAATCTGATTTTTATAATAGAACTGCACACAAATACTAAAGCATAATATATACTTAGTGTTATGTTTATTTGAATAACTATATGACGTAATAAATTACTAATATGGATTAATTGAAATCAATTAAAACTACAATATAATATCATCGCGAACAACAGACGACGTACAACATAATAGTAAATTGTTAACAGACGCGTACCCAGGAATTGTATAAGGGAGGGTTCAAAAATTTTATATAATATTGTTATTTAATTGATTATATTATAAATGAAAAAATATAAATGTAAATTTTTATAGTGATAATGTTAATAATCATATTTTGTATAAGATTATTACGGGAGGTCTGGACCAGAATTCCTCTCCTCCCCCTTGTATACGCTCCTGATTTTTGTAATAACAATTATAATATATCCAAGTGTATAAAAAGTAAATCCTTAACAGTTTTATATTATTATTACACATAATATATTACGTTTTACGTATTTGCACGTCGTTGCTGTACTTGAAATTTATAATGATTCGATGTCCGAGCGCAATAATAATACGTATTATAAAATATCGACGACTGCAAAAATCTAGAAAAGACGTGTTCGTCTTTCGGATTATTATGTTAAGTAGGTACATCGTTAATACATAAAAAATTAAAGTGTCAAATGAATAATAATAATAGTAATATGAACGCGCCATGTGAATTTTGAAAAAAATATTTTTAAAAGGTATAATATGAATGATACTTGGACCAGAAAAAAACGAGGTAATCTCTACATAAATGTTTACATTACGATTTATAATTTTATGTGTAATATTCAAATGATAAAAAAAAAAAAAAAAAAAAAATTATACCAGGTACATAATGTTATAAATATTATATTTATATTATTTGTATAATTCCTACTTGACACACGAGCGACGTTTTTAACTCGACCGGTCCGTCGTAATTTTTATCGTACTTATTATTTTGATATTATAATATTATGTTATGACGTTATGGTCACTCGTCATAATAATAGTAATATAGGTAATATATAAAAATATTACGAATATCTGTTTCTCGATTCCACCGATTGTGCGAGTATCCGTTTGTTATTATTTTATTGTAAAATCGCATTCGATTCGTCCAAGCAAAACTCGTTTACATTTTTTAGTGTTATCGTGTCGAACGAACGTTATTTATTTTTTCTCTCGCTTCTTCCTTGTCGTAGTAATCCTTTATCTAATTAATAATAATCCCAATATTATATTATATGTGAATAGGAAATAAATCGCTTTCATCAACGTCCTTGATCTCATGAGAATGTATATTGGTTTTGTACTTCAATATCGTGTTATACATGTCGTATAATGCAATAAATACGTATACCTATACATAATATTATAGTCCGCGTGAAACGGATTATGTGTATTATCCTTGTGTTTTTGTAAATTCTACTCCACTATCGTTTGTAAACTCTTTGGTGTATATCAAACATCCTGCAGCCCCGTTCGTCTTTACTGGTGGGAAAATAATAATAATACTATATATATATATATATGTTAATAACACATACACAATACAGCACGGTTTTTAATCTTTTAAGAAAATAAATAAATTACAGAATTATCTTATGGAATTAAATATTAATAAATATAAGATATTATATATTATGATATAGTGTTGTGAGAGTTATAAGGTAATAACGTAATAATAATAATAATAATAATAATAATAATAATAATAATAATAATAATAATAATAATAAT
>JAIUCT010000001.1:39224757-39253853 GCA_021307375.1 Tetraneura akinire | reverse complement strand
TAATAATAATAATAATAATAATAATAATAATAATAATAATAATAATATTATTATTATTATTATAAAATATCGATCGAGGTTTTATAACTAATAATATATTTTACTCAACAATATATTAAGACGTCGTAGAAATATATACATTATATTATGATTCGTATAAGCAATACTATTACATATTATTATATTTTGTTATACTTTTTTTTTTTTTTTTTTTATCAACGCATAATTTATATATTCAATTATTTTTTTACCTATTTAATTTTAACTTTACATTATACGCGTTATATTTGCATATTATGTTATATTAACGTATATGATATGCCCGAGCACGACACAATATTTCCACCGTGTTTACAATACTTACACGTGTACTTAGGTATTGTATGGTAAATTATGTCGTGTACAAATGTACAATAAAATATAGGTAGGTATATATTATAATATATAAATACAATGTGACAGATGAAAAATACGAATTTACTTGATTTCACGATTATAACGCGTTGTTCGCTATGAAAACGGTGTTCGGGGTAATTTTAAAATATCATGTTAATAATACGAGTAAAATGCGATAACAGTATCAGTGTTGAGCGTTATTTATGGATAGGAAATTAATCATCTTTCGTCTTGTCCACAGACACATATAATTATTATAATAACGACTAGACAGCCGAATTCCCATAACAACAATATCAAACATTCAAACACTGAAAATGGCAGCCTTTTCTTATCAAATAGCCCCGTGTTTATATATTTCTAGTTGATAAAAAACGTATTAAACTAAAAACAAAACAAGCTTCATGTCTGTGTACTCTGTACGTCGTTACTCGTTTTCTCGTGTACTTGCGTTCGTGTTATAATATGTCTGTGGTCTTGTCTAAACAATTAATTAAACTGTTAATTAATCTACTATTTAAAAAAATGTAACTACTACTTAAAAGAAATTGTTCTATCTTCATCAATTTATATTCGAATAAAAAAAAAATATATATATATACCTACTTATCAATTATTATTATTATTTTTTTTTTTTTAATAATTCTAGACAGTAAATCTGTGTTTTTAATGTTTTTATATTAGAATTTTATTTTTATTATACATATTTATATTTTAATTTAGAAATTTATCATACGTATAATAATATGTTATCTATATTTTTATGTTTGAACAATAATAAAACAAGTAATATAAGTATAACAAATTTATACACGTAGGTATATATAAAAAAAAAAAAAAAAAAAAAATATATTGTTTATTATATGAAAAATGAACCTTTAAAAAAAATTATCTTTTATCTGTTCATTTTATTTATCTTAAATTTACGTCTATATAATTATATACAAATTTTTATCTAGATAAAATTTTAGTTATCTGCGGTCATCACTGAACTAATGTATTCTCAACGTAACGAATGACAAATTTTTTTATATTCGGACGTGTTTTACGATTTTTACGTACTACCTCATATAGAAACTACCTATATATTATATAAATATTTTTCATAATAAGAAAAATATCGCAGAATACCAGTACAGAGTAATATTTTATCGTGTTTATGAACACCATATCGCTTGTTGCTTGTACGACAATATACACGTATTAATCATAATATGTTTTTGGACGACGCATGAAAATACATATTATAATAAATGAACACAATAATAAATTCAATTGACTTTAATAATTTATAGATTTAACGTTTATTGAAGAAAGAGTAATTATATCACTGTATAATCGTGGAATGGATGTGCGTGGGGGGAGGGGGGCGCTTGGTATTTTTATTATAATTGTATTGTAATAGACGATTTTAATTGGATCGACTTTTTTACCATCAGTTTATATTTCTATTGTTCACACGAGTTGTATTTAAATAACAGCCGTTTAGTTTTAAGTTTCTAATTTAATTTAAATCAATATTACACCATAAAAATATGGGCGTACGAATAAGCGCAATTCAAAATAAAATGTAAGCAAATTTTTTAATTAAGAAAAAAAAAATACCATATATTTTTTGAAATTTTAATTTTACGTTTATGTACCTATATATTATAATAACATAATATTATCAAATTATTATCAGGACGTTATACGAATCGGTAAATATATTATAAAAATCGTATTTTAAACGACACAAAAAAAAAAAATATTATTAATATTATTATTAGTAATTTAATTCGTATTAATAAAAATCGGTAAATACAACAAATAAATAAATATTATACTGTTTTGAGGTAGACTTTCTTTTTTTTTTTTTTTAAAATAAAACGATACGGTTTACGAATATTTTATGATAATGTACAATAATTATACGTCACGATTGCGTCGGTTATAATTTCCGAACTTTGTTTTAAATAAATTATTTCGTTATTAATTTATTATAATATACATAGGTATATAAATAGGTAAGTACATCGATATAAACGTCGATATGAAAGATATGAAAGGACTAGGAGTGAGAAGGAAATATAATGTATAGGGTGTGTACATAATATCCGAATATTAATTTTTATTTTTTGCCACGTGATAATAAAATATAATAATATGTCAAGATTTAAAAAATAATAATACACTTGTTGGAGGGGGGCGACCATTGCAAGATAAATCATTCCATTTTTAAATATTTCGACATTATATTCTCTGTTGAAAAAAAAACCACGAGCGTCCAAGTACGCAATTTATAGGTTTTAAATTCAACACACCCTCTATATATTATTACTCGTATGTATATGAAATGAAATGAAATTTAATTTATATAATATGCTAGAGCGTTGCACTTCTAAACTATTTCATTTTTGTTTCTATATCAATATATATATAATATATTATGATGTACGTTATCGTTATTATAATATAATAATAATTATAACTATATACTCGTTAATAATATTATTTCATATTTTAATTTATGGTCTTGATTTTTCACAACAGGTCGAGAGACCTGCTAAATATAGGTTTTAATATAGATTATAATTATTTCACTATTGCGTCTTATAAAATGATGTTATAATTTAATCAATCGTAATATTCGAGTCTAATATTATTGTACCTATTTAAAAGTATATGAAAAATACGAAATTAAAAAGAAGAGCTGATACTCCTGCCAATACAAGTGTGCAAATCATAGTGTTTAATTTTAATTACAATTTGAATGCAATGATAAACCGTAGCATTCGATAAAACTATTCTGAGCGAAGTTCAGTCAGATAATGTACAGGTATTGATTAAAAATTTGACATTTTTTATTAACTATTTAATGCGCAAAATTTTATCACACATATAGGACCATACGAGTACACATATAGTATATAAATCAACACCCTATAAAATTTTCAAGTCTCCTGCAAGTTCAATATCCAAGTTCATAAAATCCCATGTCACCTAAATACCCATATCTGATATAACTTCGCTCAAAATACTTTTTTCGAATACAATATGGTTTATCATTGCATTAAAATTAAACATCACTATGACTTGCACATCTGTATCCCTGCGGCAGGAGTATACGCAGTATAAAGCTCTTCTTTTTTATACTTTAAACAGCTATATAAAAAAAAAAAATCGTAAATGTAATAATACACAATTATTGAAACTGAGTTAAGTAAAATGTATATAAGCTTCAATAAAATTTTCAATATTTAAAGAAAATTGTTGTCAATTTTATTTAACATTACTGTAAAATATTTGTAATATAATAAGAAAAATCCATATAAATATCTACTTTAAGTTTAAATATTGAATTTACTGAAATTTCAAATTTAACCTATAAAAATAAAATTATTTCTTGAGATTTTCCTAATATTATGGAAATACGTCAAGGTATATGTCAGTATGCTTCAATAAAATTTTCAAATTTTTTTAGCTTTTCTATTAATTTTTATTGTAAAAGTATTGAGAATTAATAAGAAGAATATTCGTATGGACTCCAAGATTATCATACAAACTAAAAATATATAACCTAACCATTTTTTCGTCGTTTCTTCTGTTGCATAGGGTCAATTTTGAGAAATTTTAAAAATGACCTAAAAAAAGTACCAACAACATCATCCATTTTCCAACCGGAAACATAATATTTTGTTCTTTTCGTGAAAATCGGAGCATTTATTCGGGCAGTAAAAATGTCTTAAAAAACATAGAAACAAAAATAAAATATCACACATCATTGTAAAACCATTACAAATGTAATATGTATAATTATTCTACAGAATATATTAAATGTATTAAAAAAGCGCATGCTCGAAAACTGTAATCATTTTATGCAGAAAAATTCTTATAATATTATGATATTATATTACGTCAAAACTAAAAATAAATCTGCATTAATTATGATGATGGAGATTTATATATTTATTATAATTATTTTAAAATATTTATAATGAAATTTTAAAATTATTAATCAATTTTTTAAAATTATAATGAATCGAAATAAATATTAATGTTTAGCTAAAAATTATCGAATTCGTGTTACACTGACATAATATTATACGATGATTTTATATTAATTATTCTTAATATTATATAAAGTTATTTGAATGTTCAAAATATTAATATCGTGTTCTTTAAAACATCGTTTATATTATAATTTATAATATTATTCAGATTTAACTGACACAGCAACGAAATTTTCAAATAAAACTGATTAAAAATTAAATGTTATAATTCAACAGGTCAAATACTTAAATATAATATAATGTAATATAATTATATTATTCTTCGTTTATTTGCACGCTTGTTTCATATTTTTATACAATAATTGTAATAATATTTCGCAGCTATTATTTATTTATTTCAATAATGCGTATCGAATAAATACCATAGAGGGATTAATTTTAATTGCAGGTTTTACTGTTCATTGTTATTGATTTGTGACACGAATTATAATTAATTTTAATATTATATTGTTTACCAAATTACAAAATATAATTATTTATTTTAATCCTTTTTATTGCCATATTTATTTACATACAATAATATACAATGCTTTTGAAGTATGTCAGTACAGTTTTTATTGTACCGAAAGCCGGTAGAAATTTTTCAAGTATTATCTCGAAATGTTAAACAATACCACAAGTACAATATAATATACCTACACTACACATATTATAGTATAATAAAACGAATTAATTTTTTAATCCAAATATTAAACGATCGTTATTATTATTTTAATAATCCGTTCAGATTGAATAAAACTTATAAATATACTATTCCGTTGGAAATTACATAACTATATAATATATTATATCTATTCATTTTATTATTAAATTTATAATTTTTTGAACAACAACAACAACAATATTTATTTTTTATTATGTCCGAATTATATTATGTATACAAATATAGGTATTTAATTTAAATTCTGAGCAAAGCGAAGAATGTTTTGGATTTTCAATTGCGTGTGTCTTTTAGATTTTGAGCGAAGCGAAGAATGTATAGGTTTTACAATGATGTGTGTTTTTTTTTTTTTTTTTGTTTTTATTCTGAAGACACTTTTACTACCCGAAATAATGCGTTGATTTCCACGAATAACGAATGTTTTCGGTTGGAAAGTGGATGTTGTTAGTACTTTACTCAGTTCTTTTTTCGAATTTCTCAAAATTAACCCAATGCGACAGAAAAAACGACGAAAAAACGGCAATATATTGATCAATACCTACATTATCTGACTCAACTTCGCTCAAAATCGTTTTTTTCGAATGCAATGGTTTCAAATGCAATTGCATTCAAATTTTAATTACAATTAAACACTATGATATGCACAACTATATCCCTGCGGCAGGAGTATCAGATCGTGTTTTTGTTACATTACGTTGTATTATTCGTATTTCGTTTGGCGTAAAGTTTATGCGTGAATAAATTCGTATAAAATACAAATAATAAAGAGAAAATTGGTTCACAAAAACTGAAATTTCGACGAATACGATTTCAATATTTCACGATAACTTGGGCAATTTTAAAGTTAGAGACTTGAAAATTGTATAATGTGTTCAAATAGGTACAATATATATGTGGTCAAATTTTGAATATTTTGAAATTTCTGTATATGATACTTTGATATGCGTGTATGTGTGTGTGTCAACATTTTTTGGTAAGGGCGCCAAATAAAAATTGCCCCAAGACGCCAAAATCCTTAATATCAAAATTCAACTACCATCAAACTTCCTCTTCCCTCTATCCCTCTATCCCTTCCACACCAGTATCCCTTCCCTTTCTTTTTTATTATTATTATTTGAACACAAGCCGCAGAATCTAAGGCCATTTATTGACTAAAACAAAGTTTACAATTTATACACAAAATTATACGTATAATATACATAGATGATTTTGTTACAACTTACAACGTACTCGTAGTTATGGAAATTCTACAGTTTTATAAATTTTTTTTAAATAGAAATTTTTATAACTTCTTTATAATTTTAAAATATTTCCATACGTTTAACTTGGCATACATAATTCATGTGTTTTTGCAATTTTTTTTCGTATCCATTTAAATAATTTGTGCGACCACCCTAAAACGTTCGATAGAGACTCTCAGGTTGAGAAATTTTGTACTCTTATAATCTTATATTATTATAATTGTACTAGAAAATCGAAATTACAAATTTTTTATACAAGTTAATATTATATTTCCTACGATTATATCGTGTACTACTGTATATACAATAATATTATTTGTCAAAACGAATTGCGCTGTTAAAACTTTTACAATGTCTTTATTTTTCGTTTCTAAATCATTTCCAAGCGTGTACAGTTCGTTTTGTATACGAATAATATTATATAAAATCGTATTATCGCTGTTGGTACATACCGCGTAAGTCCGTAATAATACCATACTACCTTACCAGTTACCGCTATACAGGTATGTATATGCGCGTTTATAATTATTAGAAAAGTAATTATAATACACAATATATATTAATATATATAAACAATTTTAGTTTATTTTATAATTTAAATTATTTCACCTGCTCGTTTTTATTTTTTTTTACAGAAGACACACATCACAATGTTGTAATCACCGAAGAACGATTTATAATAATAATTATGTAAAAAAACAACGTCATTTAATTTTCAATTAACGTCACGCATGCGTGCAAATTCTTTATATCGACGCGGGGAGAATGTGTAAAATAAATTTTGTAACTTACCACCTGAAATTGCGTATGTCTTTATGATCGATAAAATTTTGTAATAGTGCAACAAAAAAATATTTTCATTATTGTAGAGTTTAACTTTTGACAAGTATTGTGTTTAAAAATGTTTTGTTGAACTTTATTCATGTTACGTGTTTGCGTATGACAGCTACGTATATAATAAAACAGCAAAACGCAAACACAATTCAAATAAGGTTAGGTATTAACGTTGAGTAGTTTTAATAATATTGATAATAAAATATTATAAAAATAATCCGAAACGATAATATTATTGTAAAAATAGAGAAAAACCAAGTCTAACAGTTTTAAATCTACTTATATCATATTATATTATACGAGTAACTAGTAAGTACACTATGATGGTACAATTTTTCAAACTCAGAAATTAAAATAAAAAAAAAAAACAATTATTTACAAAAAATAAAAATGGGAAGCGAATGATTTTGTTTGTTTTTCAAATTCTAAAGGGAAATATAATAATATTATATTCATTCAAAAAAATTTAGTAGTTTAAGTAGTTAGGTAGCTATATCATGATAATATGATTTTGGATACGATAAATCGATAATACAAAATTTAATAAAAAAAAAAATATTATTCTTTAAAAGATTTCATATTTTGACACGAAAATAACGTAGAATATTATACGAGTATACTAATTTCATATTTGGCACTCGGACCGTAAACCGAAACGATATTATTCCATAAATATTTATTATTTAAAGCGAAATAATGAACAACACAGAGATTAAAAATACCACGCAATGAAAAAAGATTAAATTATGTATTCTTTCATTTCAAAAAAACTTAATAACAAATACAATTACTCAGAAATCATTCGAAAAGTATACGTGTATAATATACATATTATATTGTAATCATACAATATTTAAATATTTTTTTATTGTAGAATAAATATAGATAAATAATTTTAATAATTTTAATATTATTAATAAATATAAAAAAAATGCAAAAACGAATATTTTCGTTTATTATTAGTTAATTGTTTTATGTTACGAGATCGATTATTAACACATTTTCATATTATTGTAAAACAGGTACCTACCTGTAATTATTTTTATGTTGCGAATTACGACAATTTATTTTTATCAATAACGCATTATTTTTTGCTTCAATATCAGCTAATAATGATAACCTAATATATTAGGTAGGTACGTTAAATTATTATTGCACTATCAAAAAATAATAATTTCTAGAAAATAATAATAATAATAATAATAATAATAATAATATATCTTTGTAACTTTCTTTTTGACACACACACTGACTATATCATTTATAGTATATAATAATATATAATTTTTATTATTGGCTTTGTTGCAAACTTTATAATAGTGATTCTTGATGCGGGAGATCGTACATTTTTTAACGGTATTATACAATTATTATTATATAAGCTAAAAACGGAAAATTAAATGTTAATTAATGCTGCACGAGTATATAATTATACGGTAAAATATCGAAATTAACATTTATCTGTATTTTATACTTTCTTAAATAAACAATATTTCCATTTATATTTAATAATAATAATAATATTATAATAAAAATATATAGGTATTATTTTAGGGTCGATAAAAACATTGAATAAAATATAATTATAATGTAGTAAAATAGTTGCGAATCACTTTGTATTATAATAATATTATTTATTGTTAGCCTTAGCATTTAACGTTTTGAGATCTTGTTCGTTCATAAATCTTCTAATAATTTACTACGGTAAACAGCGAGTATATATAGTTATATCGCTATATGTATATGAAAATGCATAATATAATATTGTTATACTTTATTTCTATACCCAAATACGATATCGACTTTCGACTACTGACTAGTATTAATTATTATAAAACGTTACGTCGTCTAACCATTAATCCTTTCGTGTGTTTATGATAATATTATTTGAATAATACAATCATCTTCATATCGTATGCAGTAGCTCGTATTTCTTAAAATTCAATATGGGTATATGACTAAAATACAGAATGCCTAATGCCCCCCATACCAATTTCTTAATAATAATATATATTATATTGTAATATCAATATATTATTATCATAAAATATGATAGTAAAAAATGTGATTTTTAACTATCCGTTTATTCAAAAATATTATTTTTCCAATTTACAACCTTAAACAGCTATAATATATATTATATATATATATATAATTATATGAAATAAACATAATATTTTGAAACTAAGTTTAGCAATGGTGAAACTTCCAAAAACTTCAAAAAAACATTCAAACCTTAAAACCAAAAATTTCCAATTTTATTAAAGAATGGAAGAAAAATAAGAAGCCATTTAAGTACAGGAATTATACGCTATTAATGGTAATCGGGGTATTATTTCTGGTACCTAGTAAAAGTGTCTACATACAAACTTCCCTACTCAAAAATGTTTAATTCTCTAGTAAATTATGTTATACGTTCGTAGTTAGTTTTCAAATGACTTAATTTGCTATTAATAATTTCAACGGTTACATAAAACGAAAATATATATTATTATTAATTAATAATGATTATGAAAAAAAAATTACAAAATACTACTAAATTATAATAATTTTATGTATTTATAACCTTTAACCCGCTATCAACTGGTATCATCGTCCATGAGGTCTTATGGCGCCACATTAAATTCGTATTACGAGAAAAATTAATAATTCATTATACCATACTTTCGGAACGCAAAATTATTGCGAAATATTCTGGATTATCATTATTGAGAAGAAAAAAAAATGCAATTTTTATACTTCACTTTATAGTCTAGTATATTATAATATAATATGATTTTAATTTTTTTAAAAAAAAAATGATAAGGAAATATGATATAAATATAATAGTGACGATAACGTTAAGAATAATATTATATATTTTATATATGGTCAAGCAGAGGTCATATATATTATTGTGATATTAATTCGTTCGCTATAATAATATTATGTTATATTATATAATAATATATAGTTTACGAATAAACGTTTATTTTTGCACATTGTATTTTGATAGTTTGATGAAGTAGATTATTATACTCTTAATATAATATTTGATATTTTTATACAGTTTTGTCAATTTATTATTTATATGTCTATTGGATGTAAAATACTAATATTTATTGCCGATAGATCTTTGACGGTATAATTCGATATAACCTGTGTCAACAATAATTTCACATACCTAATATTATATTTTAAATATTATTACTTATTATTTTACGATTTTTATACCGTTGAAATTAAATCGTGTAGAATTTTCGTTACTCGTGATAATCATACGAGTAGAAAACACTTTAAAAGGACATATTTATTATAAGTATATAGTGGTCAAAATCAAAACGGGTGCGAAGAAAACTAAAACTAAACATAAGGACACCCTATACGGATTTTTAATGTGACCGTAATATTTGTATGCTCCCTCCTTCGTATTATTTACTTAAAATCTTTTCTATTTATAAATTATATAATATTGAAGTCCGTATATGATGGGAAAATATTAAAATTAAAAAATCTACAACGATTTCTATCGCTAATTTCAAATTACTAGCGGTATGAGTGACGTTAAAACACAAGTTAAAAAAAAATTTTGCTTTTTTAAATTTATGTATTATATGGGCGTAATAAGGTGGAGGGAAAGATACAAAGAATAGTGTTAAGGGTGTTGGCGTCCTCGCATACCCTACACTCTAATTTCGATTACTGTTGTTGTTGTCTGTTTTTTAAGTATATTTCAGTTGTTTTGAACTGATTTACGCGTAGGGATTTGAGTATTTTATAAATTTTTTTTTTTTTTTTTTTTTAACAAAAATTTATTCGGGCAAAAATTTAAACTGTTTCGATTAACTACGCGTAATGCGTGTATTAGTGTATATCGGTATATATGAACAGCGGCGGTGTTGTGTAAATTCGAATATAATATTATAATGTTTCCTATTAACGTTTCGAAATTTTCGATTAATTAAAAATCGAATCCCGTCAATACGGAGAGTTGTAATAATAAAATTCTGAGAATAAATAATTTTCATTATTATACTCGGTTTATGTTTAAATATTATATTATTTTAAATAAAATATATTATAATATGATATTTCTGATTAATTTTTGAAATTACTAACAGTGAATTCCAGAAATTGTTATGTGAAATGTACATATTTATCCAACGTTATTTGTTTAAAATTATAATTATTTATTGTCTTTCTACATAATTCAAAATATTATTCTTATGACAATATTATAATCGTGTATCACCGTCCGTCGTCCAGACCTTATCTGCAATTATAGACGATAGTTTATAATAATATTATATTAAACTAGTTTACTAGGTAGTTCAAAATAAATAAATAAAAAAAAAAAAAATGCACAGGAATAAGCATGATAATAATATTGTGATAATAAAATTAAAAGAGTATAAATATACGAGTCGAAAATTATTATTACGATTATTATTATATTATAAATGGTTAGTTGGTAGGTAAATAAATCATTCAAGCAAGCTATATAAGCACAAATATATAATAATTTATTTTTTCGTTCATAAAGTCTACTAATTTTTAGTGAAAATGAAAAATTTATTTATTTATTTTTTTCATAAATATAAGATGGTGCACTTCTTATCCCGTGGGATTGAATGTAGCGAACAAAGATTTCACCGAGTGTAAAAGGTTACATTAAAAAAAAAAAAAAAAAAAAAAAAAGAGAGAGAGAGAGAAAAAAGAAAAAGAAAAAGAAAAAGGAATGAAAAGAAAAATTCACTCGGATTAAAGTTTTTTTTTTTTTTTATTTTCTTAACCTACCTACCTTTGGATTTGATTGATTCTGTATAAAATAAGTATACCAAAAGAAAAATGTCTCGGAGAAATATTTTTAATTTCGCAATATGCAATTTAATTTTTTTAATTGCCATCAGTAAATTAAAATAACATGATTTATAAATATACAGTGGACGACGCTTATATATAAGACTCACTTCGGGACCAGCACAAATTGAATCTTGTAATAAAACCGAACGAATGTTATAGGCGAAGTGAAAAAAAAAACAAAAACAAAATATTTATCAATTTTACTATATACATAACAATATGTATTTTGCATTTAGTATAATATTAAATATTATATTAATTATTGGTGAATAAATACGAATAATAACCAACAAAATTATGTAATTTTTTTAAAACAAATTTATTTCGAATAATGATTTTTAATTAAAAACGTTTATTTTTTATCACTTTTTTTTTTTACAAAATTTGAGTCTTTCATAAACGAAATGGTCGATCGAAATGATTTTGAGTCTATTAAGCGACTGAACGTTATATATCCGCGTGGGTCTTACAAGCTGCGCTCTTATAATTTTAAATCTAAACTTGTTCGTGTTAAAACCGAGTGCTTTAAAATGAATTGTTAATAGTTTGGTAAAATCGCTAAATATTTTAGAACTAGGAAAAAATTTAAACTCGAGAAAAATGAATATTTCTCTTAAAATCGAGATAATATAATATAAAATGCGTATTGTTATCATAATATTTATTAATTTTTGGTTCGTAAACAAAAAAAAAAAAAACGTATAACGCATTATTATTGTTTTATCAATATTACGAATATTACTATCGGTATTTCGTATTTATTACAAACGAGATAAATTTTAGTTATATTTTTGACATATTTTTACCTTAAACGAATTAAATAAATAAATAATTAAACTATTTTAAAATAGACAAAATTCTTTAGGCGCATGTCGTTCGTCATATTATCATACATCGTAATATTGCGTTTATTAATTTCTCGTCAAGACGTCCGATTATTGGTATTTTTTTTTTTTTTTTTTTTTTGTTATTCTTCGAGTTTACTACACGGAGGAAAATCATATCTTTCATATTATTATTGTCGAGCGAAACGAGTATAGGAAATAATAACAACGCTTAATAAAATTATACGACGTTTCGTATTTTATTATACAAGACTTCCGCGGTAAGATTTAATTATTCGGTTCATACACGTTATTGTTTTAAACAACGAAAACAATGTATAGTGTAAACGAAACAAAGCCGAGTGAAAAATCATTTTTATGGAAAATATTGTTTCCTAAGTTTTGCATAATTCAACATCCTCGTGGTAGATTGTCTTTTTGATTATAACTATTGCAATAACTACGCCATAATCGTATATACGAAAAAATAATTTTAATAGAATATTATTTTCAAAATATTGTATTTCATAACGAGAGATGTTTTTCATATAGTGTAGGTATAAAATAATAACTTGTGGTGTACTGGTGTACGTAATTCAACGTATTATTTTTGAAGTTTTCAAATGAAATTAAATAGGTATAGGTGTAGTAAAGAATGTATTTTATTTTTAAAAAAAATCAAAATTTTATTTAACTACTGTATTAGTTATACATTTTTTCAACTCGTTTAAACTAACTCGATGAAATACATTTAACCAAGAGCCATTTTAATAATTACAATATATTTTTTAGCTTTAGATCGCGTATTCTTAGGAGCTAATTATATATTTATTTTTATCAGTCTATAATATTAATTTTTTCAATAAAAAAAAAAAAAAAAAATGTGAATATTTGAAATAATCGTCAACTGTTATATTATAATTATTTAGAATAATAAATACTAAGTAATTATATGGTTCACTTACATTATAGTGTATTAAATAAATATATTTATTCTGAAATACTTTGTTCGTGAAAAATATGTGTTACTTAAACACAAACATTTAAATAAAAAATTATTTATGGTTTAATTATTTAACTTTGAATCTCAACAAGTATAATTATTAAATGTAACTGTATTTATTTTTTATTATTATTATTTTTTTTTTATATATATAGATTTATTCGGATTTTTCTGTTAAACTTGCATTAATAATTAATTAAAATAAAATCTGAACATAAAATATTTTTAATGATATTAATTCTTTATTTTTTAATATAATTATAAAATTAAATTAAATTAACATTTTTTTTTTTTTTTTTGCAATTTCTTATTGACAGGCTAATTATTATTATTATTGGTAGGTACTTACTATATAGAACAGTCTGCAGTTTATTCAATTACTATGAAAATCTAATATAATTTCAACCATTACGACACAAGTAAATATTAAAACTTACATTATACATTTATCGAGAAATCAATTATGTTAACGATAATGTTTTGTTTTTTTTCATTTTACAATTTAAGTAGGTATTGAATACTAATAGTAATAAAGTATTATTATTACAATTTTGTCTATATGTAATATATTATTTTTACCTTGTGAGATATACGTCAAATGCTGTATTCATATGAAAAGAAAATCCTCTGGTTTTCGCTAATAACCAAATTGAAAAATTTTGTTATTTATTATTCTAATAGATTTTCAAGGTAACGTATTATATTATGTAAAACTTAATATAATAATAATTCACAATGAAAGTACTATTATCCCTACTTAGTAAAAACAAATTATTCCCTTGCCGCGAAGAAATCTGTTAGCTCCTAACTGATTAATTAATCCAGATAAATTTGTAAATATATGATAATATAAAATATAAATCTGCAGCTAAACCATATTTTTTTTTTTTAATGGATCTTATAATTTTGTTAGTACATTTTTATCATTATTTAAATATAAGTATTTAGAAAAACAATATAAATTTCGAAAAATTTTAGTACGTTTTAAGATTTGAATGGTGTTAACGATTTGTTTATACCTATCAGTGTATAATATTATTTTATAGGTATTTATACAGGGCAATTCAAAAGTCTTCATTCGATTTTAAAAGTGTATGTTTATTTTAAAAATAAAGATATAAGGGTCGATTGAAATAAAAAATATTCATAAAATATTCAAGTTTTATTTAGTTTTGTTACAACTTACAAATGTTCAATATGACTCCCACAGGTCGCCCAACATACATCCGACATAAGTTATTCAAATTTATCTCAAACTTTGCTGATCATATCTTGTGTCAAGGCATTCATTTTTTTTCTGTTGTCGTTTTATTTTATATAAATTATTTAAATAGTTACAACATATGATTCGACATAATTAAGTACAAGTTGTAAAATGTTTTTCTCATTTTTGGTTTAAACAATATATTGAGCGAAGTTAAAAGTTTTGAATAGTAAAAGTGGTCCAACTATACTAACACACAAGTTCCACAAAAGTGGTATGTTTTCGGTAAAGAATTATTGGATCTTGTTGGTTTTTTATTTATTTAGGTCTTTTTTTCGAATTTTCCAAATAGTTTTTTTTATGTAGTAATAAAAACTACTGTCATGAAAAAAAAATGAAAAAATTCATAAATACTATTTTCTTGACAATCGTGCAAATTTTTCATTATGTATTTAGATGACCAATTTAAAGGATTTATGGGTATATGTATATTAGTATATTGAACGTAGTGACTGAAAAATATAAAAAGTTTAGTCAATACCTATATTATCTCATGAACTTCGATCAAAATAGTATTTCTGAATATAATGATTTATCAAATGTTAATAAAAATTTAACAACATCATCTTAACACCTGTATCCCTTCCACAAATGTATCCCCTCTTCTTTAAATTTGTAAATTTTAAGAAGCAAAAATAATGATTTGCTTTACATTAATAATTGTAATACGAATATTTGCAGTTTTTGAAAGAAATTTTGTAGTGTAGTTGTAGAACATAAGAGTGAAATATTGAGCTAATCCATCCCCTATTTTTGCATTTAAAATATTTTTAAGTGCTTTTTTGGGACTCTTTTGGAACTTTTTTTTTTTTATGTATTTACGTGCTTATTTAGAATATGATTTCAAATGCTTCAAGTCCCGAACCCAGATTATAATACATTATTAATTATTATTTTTTGCCGTTCCATCGCGGCAAACATTACTTTTTTGGGCGTGTTCGAAGCCCGTCTGTAGAAAACGGTGACATTCACGAACTTCTCGAAGTTAAGTTCTCTTCGGGAAGTTTTCTCGGGGCGTAACTCGTGTTACATTCAATTTCGTCTGCAGCAACCCGCGTAAATTTTAAACGCAGATAAATACCTACCACAGTGTATTTATAGCCGTCTCATACTTTTCGTTAGTTTGTAATTATTTTGACGGCCAATATATTTGTGTATTTTTATTTTTAACACAATATAAAATATTTCATTAAAACGAGTATAAACTCGATTAATATCGCGTTTATCCCGAGATAATCTAGATAATCTGACATTATTAACAGTTGAACATGAAATAACTAAAAAATTATAATCATTTTTGATGACGTCATTGATGAGTTTTCGATAGCCTGTAAGAAATATTCCAGTGTAACGTGTAATGAATAATTCAAATATACACGAATAAAATAATATAAATATTTTCAATGAGATAATTAACAATTTTATAAAAGGCCTATTTTTATCCAAATCCCCGGCCCCAAACATTTATCAATCTGGTTCTGATGACATAGGTATATTATTTGTTTAGGATCGCGTTCTCAGTTATTGATTGAACGCTTTGTACAAAAAAATATGCTTTCGCATAAAAAATATGAAACATCATAAAATATTTTTGTATAATCCATTAATAAGAAATTAACGTCATGTAATGTAAAGGAAAAAGTTTTTTGAAAAATTAATTATTTATTGCAACTTGGAAAATGAAAACTAAAGTTAAATTCTGTACTAATTTTATTAGATAGGTAATAAATATAATAATAAATAATGAAGAATATTTAAATTTTTTTAATTTATAATAATTTTCAAAGTTACAACATTACATTATTATTATCATTATTATTATTATTATTATTATTATTATTACTATTATTACTGAGTAATGTATACAAAAATATGTGTATTCACGATAAAGAAAAAAAAAATCACGTACCTACGGTATATTTTTATCTCTACGTAACAGAAAATATATTGTTATACAAAATAAACAAAGTAAAATTAATATATTATATAAAAAACACAAATAAATATATTTCGCATTAATCCTTATTAATTATATTCTGTTTGTCTACTAAAAAAAAAAAAAAAATAATAATATATAATAATAATGAATAATGATTGAAATACACAGATTATGCCTGACAAAATTATAACCTTAAATGTAAATCGTATATTATAAACACATGTCATCTAGGCAGTTCAGTATAATATTATCGGACTCTATGTAAATACTTAAAATTCATTATTTTATTTTTATAGCTACCTACGACTAGATAATATTGTTTTACATATATAATTAAAAGTCAAAAATAATTTTGTTTAATATTATATTATAAAATATATAATAATTTTAAAGTTTTAATATATAGTATAATATTATATATATATTTGTTCTATAAAAATAAGAAATTAACATAAAAATAAAAATTAAAATAAAAAATGTAATTTACTTAATGTAACTACAGGTATATGTATAAAGTATTTATATATCAAATAAATTATAATGAAATTATATTTTAAGAACAAATAATTATTTAATCATAATATACTGATAAAATAAAAATAATAAAATAACAGGTGCCCAAATGAATTTTAAATAATAGAATTTACATATTTATATTATACTTTGTAAAGTGAAATGTATTGTACTTGCACAATATTACCGAGTACATATTAATACATGAAAAAAATACTTGCATATTTTATAAAATATACATTTTTTCAATTAGAAAAAAAACAGTTTTATACCGTTAATAATTAAGACTTATTAATTTAAATTCCAATCGAACTTGAGTTTTAAAATAATTACCTTTACTCCTTTTCATAAAAAGGGATATTGATAATTGAATTTTTATTTAAATCAGTTTTAATTTTCAATAGAATAATATTATAAGGCTCGGGTAGAAACAAGAAATAAACATTAAATGATATATACGTATAGGTATAACATTATTTTAAACAGTATACCTTTTGTATTTTTAAATTTTAATCGTATAAATTGAAAAAATTATTTTATTATATTAAATATAATTAGATTATAATGATTATTTTACAGTGCGTTTTAATGCGTTCACTGTCCAATTTTAAATTAATAAATCTATAATTATTATCATTATTTATATTTAAAATAATATGTTTAAAAATTAAAATAAAAAATTGATGGCTTTTAAACTAATATTAATTTCTAGACTGTGGCTGAGACTTTATTATTTTGTTTGTACATTAATTGATGATGGATATTTTAAAATATACAAGATGTAAATCACTATAAATCGTGTGGTTACTGCGAAGTGCTATAATATAACCACGGTTAATATTTTCATTATACGAGTATACCACCAAATATACCTACTACGAATTTACATTTTATCTTAATATTGTGTATTTATGCCGTGTATAATTATACATTTTGAATATTAATAATAAAATAATTTAATACCTACTGTTAACAAATTAAGTCAAATGTTCATAACTTATGAATATCTAAATCGAATATATTTATTATAATTATATTGCCGAGTATGAAATAAACGTTTAATTTAACTGGAAATGCAATTGGCGAAATAATATAGTATTATAATTTGTAATAAAATATCATGGGAAATATAATAATTGTATTGAAAAAAAAAAAAACAAATTATTTATTTCTATTAGAAGAAATTACATTCGGTACTGTTTTTTAGATTTTAAGCTAGGTGCTAGGCGAGGAATGCACATATAGAGTTTTTCATTTTAAACACAAAATTTGTCAAAGAATGTGTCTAAGTTTTTAATTTTGTTATAATATTTAAAATATATTTCGAGGTTTTTTTTTAAAAAAAAAAAAAAAATATATTATTTTATTTCACATATGAAATTATAATGAACGCACATTGTACACAATGCGCACGTACGATCATATATTATTATGTTGTTGAAATTTTCGAAATAAAAACAATAAAATAATGAATGTTTTATACGTTTTGTAACAAAAGAAATGGCTTCGTCCCTTTACGATTTCACTATACGTCTGAGTTGGACACAATCTCAATCTCGTAAATGACTGTGTAATAAAATTCTCAGGGTCGTACAGAAACGTCCGGAGAGAGATGAAAAAAAAGTGGGTTAATTTAATTTACACCCCAAAGATACGATTCGCGTATACAAATAAATTTAAACGCATCTCGAATAAACAAATTCAATATCATATGACATTATCATGTTAAAATTAATCAACTGTTATTGTTATTCAAATGTGTTATTATTTTTGCAAAAAATACAATTAGTTACATTCTTTTTTTTTAAATTATTATTTTTACACCAATTTCGTTAAAAATCATTTAGAGTTCGTAGATTGGACTTTTAATAATATAAATGTATGGTTTACATAATATAAATATATGTTAATAAGTCATAAAAAATTTTACTTTTCGGTTATCTTTACTAAAATACGAATAAGAATTTTTCGATATTTTATTATAATAAATCAACGAAAAACGATGTATTTTTTACGAATACCAAATAAATTTCACGTATTATATAAACGTGTTAAATCGAGTCAAATACTTGAAATAACACTCAAGCTCAATGCTCATGTTCAAATAACAATTTATGATATAATACGAGTATCGTGTCATATTAATATGGGTATTATTCATATCGAGTTTATGTCCAACAATGTACCTAATCTATAATAATAATAGGTATCTGATATGTACACGTACGACATTTCCTATAATTTTTCACCATCATTTTGATTATTTCAAATATTTTAAATGAAATAATATACAGGATAAAAATTAATTATCGCGTATAATATAATTTTATTTTTGGAGCGTTATGAATGACATTAAGTATAAAATTAATTTGCATCGTTCATAAAAATGTATTGTGTTCGTATGTGCGTATACTCTTATCAGAAATATAAAATGAAACGATAAAAAAAAAAAAAAAAAATACAATATTATAATATACATTTGGGGATCGTGGTATGATGTCCTGAAGTTCAGCTTACCGAATGGAATGAACCGAATAGAGATTCGAGTACACGCTTATTAGGTATTTTGTTAACATTCGCGATTCGTTTAATATCTGCAATCGTGGTATATTATTCCTTTTTTAGAAGAAGACGAGACAATTATTGTGTTAATAAAATATTAAAAAAATAAATAAATCCACGTTATACGCAATTCTTTTTAGAGTAAACGCTTATTATATATAGATAAAATGAATATAATATTATTATTTATTATATATTATATGAATTATACATCACGGCATAATACGTGCGTGTAGACGTATATAAAATATAAAATTATGTTATTATTTAACGCGAAAAACAACATGTAAATAGGTTCCTACGTAATAATATTATATTATTTGACCATCGCAATTAGAGTATTTTTAACTTGTCCTAGCTCGCGGACTCGACATACACTCTGTCGCACGCATTATAAACACCTCTTGTATTATTATAATTTGCATCAAGTATAAAAAACGATTTAAAGATAAAACGTAAATTTAATATATTCTTACAATATTCGATGATGGTTAGGTTACCATAATATAACCATAACAATTATACTTTTTATCCAAGTTAATATCAAAAAGACAAATTATATTATTATACCACGTTCTATATGTGGTATTGCGGTCTAAAAGGTTTGTTCGATCGAAATATCATAATACAAGCCGATCAAAATTTGTTCTTCCTGTCGTCGGACACAATACTATTAATTTGTTTTTGCGCAAACACAACCGTAGTTACAGTTATTTTCGCGTAGACTTTCGAAAAATAATCAAAAACTATTTGTATGACGCGTAGGTATCTTTAAAATTAGAATTTGGCATTCCAATCTGTAAACTATTGCGTTCATAACTAGTAGAAAAAAAACCGCACAATGACCTTAAAAAATTGAAAACCAAAAACAACAAACTGAAACGAGACGAATTTGTTATGTAAATTTTAATATATAAATAGTACATAACTGATATCGTATTATAATTTCAATCACTCGGTTTCAGTGTTATGCTTTATCTAGATACTATAGATATATATATAATTAATAATTATTATTATATATATATAATTTAATTATTATGCATGAAAATATATATTAATATTAACTAATTGTTAAATGTGTGTTCATTCATTAGAAGAATTTTTTAATAAAAAAAATTTAATTAAATAAGTATAATTTATAAAAAAAACAACTGGTGATAGATATAAGTTAGATGTTAGAGTATTGTATTGACTTTCATAACGATTTAATATATTATTACTTTAAACTTGAAAGTCATAAAATTTAATAACGTGTAAAAAAAATTGTATAAATATTGATTTTCAAAATATTTTTTTAATATTTCTACATAAGAATATGTCGTAAAACATATAGGTAATTATACAAGTTTTTGTTTGTTGTATAATATAATAATTTGTAATAACATTTTTAACCGTTATCGCTTACATTTTAATATTATCTATACTAAAAATGTCAACTTTAAATAGTTATATATAAAAAAAAAAAATTCGAAACTTATGATTTACAACATATTTTAGGTCTAATAGTTAAATGTCGTTATGCTTCTAAAACATTTTCAAACTGTAAAACTCAAAATTACCGATTTTATATACCTAACACATTGTATTGAGTTAAAACTTAAAAATAAGACATTTTCTAAGTTCTATAATTAGATAATGTCTACATAATTGTTTCAAAATTTTATCATAATGTAATATGTAAAATGTCTATAGGTTAACAATGGTCAATCAATAAAAGTTTCAAGTTCAATATTTTCTGTGCTAATTATCTCAAAATACGTGAAATCTGCAATAAATGAGTCAAAATTACAGTTTCCACGAATTTTAACGATTATTCGTCATTTTATGGGCATTCATTCTTTTCCAGTTTGCGTCATATTGAGAAATTCGAAAAATGATCTAAATGAAATACTTATTAGTAGGTTTAATATCCTACCATAAAGCATATTACATGTATATTCTACCTTACTCTTACTGTGATAAAAGTAATTTTAATAAATAATAATTAAAAAGAAAAAAAAATGACTTATCGTTCTAAAAACAATAATGCATTATTCAGCATCACTCAAAATCTATAATTTTCTTATTGTGTATACTATTAAATGAATCATTATAAAAATCAACTTTAGTCGTTTATTTATTTATTTTTATCTTTATCATATATAGATAAAATTTTATTATATTGGTTCATAAATTCAAATTTACTACTTTTGCAGCATTTGTATGTTATGATCAAATATTTAAATAAACGCGTTGTGAGTTTTGTGCTAAAACGAAAACGAAAATGAAACTATAATATATTATATACGCACATATATAATATACTATAATGTATATTATATTATAATATAAATATGTTTGTTTTGTAGAATTTTAGGCACATACCTACCATGATTTTGGTCACGAATTAAATTGAACTTTTCATGATCGTTAAATCTCTGCAGATTCCCAATTTGCATTATTTGCCATTTGGTCAACACATAAATAAAATCACCTACCCCCGGGAAGGGGGGTATTATATTTCTATAATATTACAAACACTCGCAAGTTTCAATAGTAGTTATACAGCCGCGGGATAGAAGCAATATACATTGTAGCGATTATACAGACTTACGGTCAGAAAGTTTAAAACGCACTTAGCAGCGACGTTTTATGAAGATTTAATTATTACGGTCGGAATTTTTCGATTTATAATATTTACGAGTATATACGTAAAGTATTCAAATTAGGTACCTTGGTGACGGCTGACATATATACAGGGTGTCTCACCCAGGTTTATCAGCCTCAAATTAACTTTTGTTCAATTATTTATTTTTAAAATCTGATTTTTGCCATATATTTATGGATATAAAGGTCACATTTTTCATAATTATATATTTTAGATTCTGAGCGAAGCGAAGAATGTATTGGTTTTACAATGATGTGTGATTTTTTTTTTTTTTTTTTTTTATTCTGTAAACATTTTTACTACCCGAAATAATGCTCCGATTATCACGAATAGGGTATGTTTCCGGTAGCAAAGTGGATCTAGTTGGTACTTTATTTAGGTCATTTTTCGAATTTCTCAAAATTGACCCTAAGCGGTAGAAAAAACTTCGAAAAAATGACGAAAAAACGGCATTTTTCACGAAAAATGAAATTTTGACGAATTCGATTTCTATATTTCTCGATAACTCGGGCAATTTTTAAGATAGAGACTTGAAAATTTTTTTGGGTGTTCACATAGCTACTATATATATGTGGTACAATTTTGGAACCGTTATGTTAATTTTTCTACAAAATATTGGACTTTGAATATTTCGTAAAATTCACGTTTTTACGTATATAATGTTTGATAAAATTGGCAATTTTGGGTATTTAGGTCTGAAAATTTTACTGAAATATACTTACATATTAGTTAACATCATACTAAAATATTAGAAAAATCCATTGTCAAAATTTTTTTTTATAGCCGTTTAAAGTTGATATTTTTAGTAAAACGAAAATCTTAGAATCCATACGTATAAATAAATATTCTGAAAATACTTTTACTACCCGAAATAATGCTTAGATTTTCACGAATAGCGAGTTTCAGATGTAAAAGTAGATGTAGATGGTACTTTATTTAGGTCATTTTTCGAATTTTTCAAAATTGACTATAAGCGGTAGAAAAAACTTCGAAAAAATGACGAAAAAACGGCATTTTTCACGAAAAATGAAATTTTGACGAATTCAATTTCTACATTTCTCGATAACTCGGGCAATTTTTAAGATAGAGACTTGAAAATTTTTTTGGGTGTTCACATAGCTATTATATATATGTAGTAAAATTTTGGATCCGTTACATTAATTTTTCTACAAAATATTGGACTTTGAATATTTCGTAAAATTCTCGTTTTTACGTATATAATGTTTGATAAAATTGGCAATTTTTGGTATTAGGGTCTGAAAATTTTACTGAAGTATACATACATATTACATAACATCATACTAAAATATTAGAAAAATCACTAATCTCAATTTTCTTTTATAGCTGTTTTAAGTTGATATTTTTAGTTCAAACGAAAATTATAATCTGACTGAACTTCGCTCAGAATCGTTTTTACGAATGCAATGGTTTATCATTGCATTCAAATTCGAATTAAAATTAAACGCTATGATTCGCACACCTGTATCCTGTGCGGCAGGAGTATCAGCTCATCTTTTTTTTTTTTTTTTTGACTAGGTACTTAAAACCAAAATAAAATAAATAATATCTTTGTTTTCATATTAATTAAAATTTTAAGATGCCTAGCCCAATTTGCTGTCTTGATTTTTCTTAAAATTATAAAATTTAATTGAAAAAAAAATTATGTATGCCAAACTTATGGCTAAATTAAAAAATGAATTTTCGGTTAAGAAAAATATAATCTATTAATTGGCTATCTCTGGGGCTATCTCAGTATTTTATATGAATTTTTTTTTTATTTATTAATACTACTATTTATAATTACTAATTAATATTTTGAAAACACCGATGTCTTCGAAATATTGTTTTCTATCATTTTACTAATAGGTGTTTCAACTTTGAAATCAATTTTAGAGGTAAGTATAATTTCATTGATTTTGATAAAGTATGTATATTTATCATTGAAATTCATTTGAATAAAAATAGATTTCAGGTTTTAACTATACAAAAGTTGAAACATGTACCTATTATAATAATTCTGCAGTATTTATTACTAAACATCGTACATAATATTATATTAATGGTGTACGTTGATAAAAATATTAAGCATAATGTTTTAAAGATTTAATATTGAATATTCGTATAATATTCCAGAACAAAAACGTTTAGAATCGTTTCGTAGGTGGATAATATTATATTTTTAATAATTTGTACACTCATAATATTATTTCATATTAATTCGATTATAAAAATATTAGGAGCGACAATATTATTATTTTTTATTAAAATATAATATAAAAAATAATATAATAAATTAATATAAAACGTAATTGTATTATAAATATAATATTAAATTAGGACCAATAAAGAAAATAATAACCCAACCTAACTTAGCTTAGTCGATTCTTGGAATGTTTGTTCCTGTAAATCCATTCTCATTGAATATTGATACGGATTATATAGACATCATATAGTACGTGGGATAAAATATACAAGTCGTGTCTCGTGTGTAATATTTGAATATTCGTAAATTTTGTTATGTTTTATATACCTATAATAATTGTGTAGGTATATCATGTTCACTAGATGGTCGATATAGAGATAAATTGTTTTTTATGAAATATTATTATCATAGCTCGTGTAAAAAACACACGTTGGATTTTTTAATTTAATTTTTTATTTAAATTTTTTTTTTTAAACACAAATTTAATGCCCTGCGGATGGTCGATACATAGTGGAGTCGTTCGAATAGATATTCAAACGATTTTGATTTTTCACTGTAAATTTATAGAAATTCTCGTTCGCATTTACCGATTATTTATAGTGACCATATTGTTATAATATTATTATATTTTTCTATCCGAACGACGAATAACGGTTATATTATATCTAATCATAGTAACAATAATGATAATAATGATAACACATCGCAGCAGGTTGTACCTGTATACTTTTATGCGGTTTTTATAATATTTTAACAACAATATTATAATCATAACAATATACGTACAATTTATCCGTACAATATTCTGTTATCACGTCTTGAACCATATACGAACCGTATTAGGCATATTATTATATACCTACGTTCACGGATTATATATACATATTACATACGGACGCAGCGTTAAACTTTTAAGTGTTTTCACGTGTGAACGATCCCGTACGGGTTAACTTCCTAATTATACGCATGAGGGGACGATAGGGGATGTTTGGTAAAATTAACTAAATCCTTTCTTTCTCTAAAATTCTCCTCGATCCTCCCTGCACTTGTCTTGTTGTATATTATTACGCTTCGTTTTACGAAATTCTAGTCGTATTATATTTTAATATTATAATTATTATTATACAGAGTGGTATTATTTTTATTCCGGTCATATCGTGTTACATTATAATTTTAAAAATAGTATTATTATTGAAATTCATTTCACCCCTTTTTTCTCTCGTTTAACTCGTTTAATCCCGCTTTTCAATTGGTTAATATTGTTTCAATTAATATAGTGTATTCTCAATTTTTCAATTTAAAATTTTTTTTTTCGATCGTAACGAATTTACATTCGAGTGCATATACGCGTGTAGTAAAGAAAAATAACATTTTGAATTCATAAAAACAGAATTTCGCGGAATTTTTTTTATGAGTCCGAGAACTCGTGTATAAAATAAATGTATATAGATAATAATATATATTCGCTATACGACGTACGTTTTTAACGTATATTATTAAAATGTAATATTTTTACGAAAATAATTATTTTAACAATACCTAATATTATTGTTCATATCGTTTTTTTCGTTATCATTTATAGGCGGTACTACTTTGAAATAATTTAAGAGAAATAAAAAAATTATTGTTTAAATGTTAGTAGGTATTCTTATTTTCAATCTAACTATTTAATTCCATTTTTCTTAAATCAAAGTTTAATATTAAGATCTACATTTTTTTTGATAGCATAGAGTGTTATACGTTGAACCCCAAAAATATTTCATATAGTATGCAATCGCTATCCCTCATATCCTCCCCTGTATAGCCGTATGTGTTGTCGTTATTTCATATTTTCGATGCTCAGAGAAACTGAATAAAAATACACACTACACGTTTGTCGATCGAGTTGATAAAAATGAAATTGCGTGGAATTTTGATATTATAAGTGGCGCGTATAATATACGATTGTTTACGAAGAAATATGTAATATTATATGCGTATTGTCTTTGTCCTTATGCATTCATATTAGAATAATAATAATACGATACTAACCGAAGGGACGATTCCAACGAATTCCTAATATATTATATTATTATTTTGACGAACGCTCTCGTGTATTCGCCTTTTGAACAACCTATCGTACGTATTATTATTTCGTTGGAATGGTATATAATATTAAATATATCAACAATACATTTTATAATCGTTAATCGTAAAATGTTTAAAGGGACGGGGTTTCATAGAAAATAATAACAACGTTCAGGATAAAACATAGATTTATTTCGTATTTATCTCTTGAATATTGTATTTATTTTAAACGATTGTTTCACTTTTTGAATAATACTATGGAAAATATAAATTGCAAGTTTATACGAAAGTTCTATAGAAGTACACCATATTATAATAATACGAGTATATCATAATATATCCAAAATATATCACTTACATAATAATATGTTCATGTTCTTCGAATAAGTAAAGACTACAAAACGTAATATTATAATAAAGCCCCATTTCTTATTATTTCTTATTATTTTACATTTATAATTTCAAACAAACCTTTATTAAAAAGTATATACCTAATACTCGTATGTTCGAGAATACGAATTTTTTGTCAAAACTCTTATATAGATTAGATATATAGATGTAAGATGTTCATCAAAATTTCACCTTATTATCCATCGTAGAAATTTACTATAGTAAGTTACTGGAGGTTAAGAAAAATATGCATTCGTCCAGAGGTAATTCAAATATAATATAATACTAATAAAACCTCAAAAACACAGGTACTATGAGATATTTTCGTCATTAATTTATGACGTTATATTGCTACGTCGGATGTAAGTCTCCGATGACATGAAAAAGATAACAAGTGAATTAAATGATTAAATGTATATAGGTTAAAACATTATAATATATTTCGATTTAGTCGATGCAAGTACGAAGTTAAGCTAGGTACCGATTTCAAAACTGGAAAAAAATAATAGTTACTTCATAAAATAAGTGTCGTATTTAAATTATTATGTATACTTAATCGAGTTTTATAGTCTGAGTCTGGTCTCAGTATTTGGGTTACAAAAAATATTAATATGACGGTACGCGTATATACTCGTAATATGGATGAACGAAGAAATAAATGAAAATTTAATGTCTTTTCCAAATGTATTTATGAAGTGTTATAAATATTTTATTCACGACGCGAAACCCTCACGCCTTCGATTATTCTTCTTCTTCTTCTTCTTCTTCTTATTTATTTATTTTTTTTAAATTCCAAATATACAGAAACGTAGATTAGGTACTCGATTCGTGTCTTTTTATTAATGTGGTAAAATATCGTTTATTTTACGTAATGTTGTGATATTAGAAAAATCGAAGGAAAAAATATAGGCATAAAAAAAAAAATAATAATAAAAAATTGGATTCCAAAAGTTAATTTATTGATCGTCATTCGTCGGAATGATAATAAAATAATGTTTTTTTATCGTAGCGCCGTCAATCGTTGGATACAATATACATATGTTACAGGTACGAACGATAAAATGTCTACAGGATTGATAGGCGTTATTGGACAACACCAGCTTATAAAAACAATTACAACGTGTAATGATAATATAATATTTATATGACGGATATGTAAATTTTTAGTTCTTAGTTTTTATATAATATATAATATATTATAGATTCCGGGGTTTCCAAATTCCGACCAAGAATAGGCTGAGCGTCTCCAAACCACCCCTTAAATACGGCCCTGATGAGATACCAAAGGACCAGCATTGTAAATGTATCACAATTTCAAAATACAAGGAAATAAAAACTTAAGGAAAAAAGATGAGGTAACTATATGAACGCTAACGTATGATTAGTAGTAGATTTTAAGGGACGAGTGTGTAAATAGGTTAATAGAACAATGAACGAATAATAAACTACTAAATTAAAATTCACGCAAACAGAGACACATTATTTAATAATAAAAAGATGACTACTTATTATAATGAAAAGAAGGCGTATGAAGACCTTTTCATTAAGAAAAATATGTTGGGCTCTACGCCACAAAGTTGGATATTTAGTTTGGACTTATAATTGAATTGGGAGGATTTGCCTGCAAAATATAGTCATTTGTTTCAAGAAGATAC
>JAIUCT010000001.1:39202443-39216135 GCA_021307375.1 Tetraneura akinire | reverse complement strand
TAATAATAATAATAATAATAATAATAATAATAATAATAATAATAATATATTTCATAATGTAGGTAAATAGTTATTAGTTATTATAAATTATTATAACGTTAGTACATCAGAAATATCATTTATGAATTATTATAATAAATATAATATATTATTATATTTATTAATGAAAAAATTCTTAAAAATCTACTTCTTTATTAAATATTAAGATATATAGGTACCTACCTATATTTAGGTACACATCAAAATTATAATACAATTTTATTCTATATGAACTTATTTTCAAATTTCACTCAACTTAAAAATAAAAAGTTATTTTTTTAAAAAAATTAAAATAATAATATAGATATAATATTATTTACTATTGTCCATTACCTAACAAATATTTAAAAAAAAAAAAATATTCAAGAATCTTAATTTTTCGAGGAGATAATAAACAAATGAGTAAATAAATGTGGGACAACCTATATAAACGTATTATACCTATTTGCTAAAATATCTTCTGTAATATAATATATTTACCTATTAAGAATTCTATAAAACACTTTAAAATTTAATCTTACATGTTAATTTTAAAACATAAATAACACAAAAAATATATATATACAGATTAAAATAATAATATCTAACAATAATAATAAGAAAATCGGCATGTAAATCTAAATTAACAAGATCAGCAACAGAATAATGTAAAGCTAGATATTATTGAGGAGACGGAGCATTATATGAATAGTTATAGGTAAAATTAGCACGATAAGAGGGACTATAGAAGAAGGAGTGCCCTCTAGTATTATAAGCGGGAACATGAAAAGAGATGGTGGTAGACAAGAGGTCGAAATAATCTATTGCGCCATTTAGCAGAGAGGATATGAAGTTAATGTCAGCAGAAGTAAGAGAGGGAATATTTAAACTAGTACGAATAGGAGAATAGTCATGGAGAGGATGAGTAGTTAATCTTAAGGACAAAAGCAGCATAGGAAATGAATTGGTTTTGCACTCGATTAATGCGTAGCTGGTTCTTGGCTAAATATGGATACTATACTACAACGCAATATTCTAAGATGGATCGGACCAAAAAAAAAAAGTAAAGAGAACGAAGACAAGAGATATAAGAAAAAAGAGTGGTATTACGTTTTATAAAATCAAGTACTTTTAGAGCTTTACCAATAATAATATTTATATGATGGTCTTAAAAAAGAGTGGGAGTAATATTTATTTTAATTTTGATAAAATGCTAATAAAATGATTTAAAATAAAAATATTTAACATAATTCTTGTAAATAGTTGATATTTTATATTTAAAATTTAATAATTAAGCTTTTAAAAAACATCCGTCTTATTTTAGTCAAATCAATAAGTTTTTTTTGAGTAAAGAAGTATTTTAACAATTCAAAATAATAATAATAATAATAGCACGCCTACTTAAAATCTGAAGCGATTTTAATAATTCCCTTCAAATTATAATAGAAGGGTAGGTAATCAACAATAATATTCACGGAAATGTTTCTTTATAATTCTCTATATAACTGTAGTTGTTTTATATAATTTTTATTTCATACCGTTTCATTATTTATTAAAATGATTTTCAGAAATTATATATGTACCTATATATACTTAAAAACAAAATGATGAATAGTCGATAAAAAATTTAAAAAACCGAGCTAATACTGATGTGGAGATGAAAGTGTTGTAATTTGATTAAAATTTGAATGATTTTAAAATAATTTTTTATCATAATTATTGCTTTAATAGTTTCAACATTACAACGATTTTTTTCACCCGTCCAAACCACATTGATAATAAAAAATATTCTCTCCACTGCTGCATTTGTGTCAGACACAGGTAATGAATATTCATTTAATGCTGAATATGCTGGTATCTTATTTACGTCGATATTTTGACTTTTCATATATTTGAATAATTCACACAATTTTATTTCAACTTTAATTGCGTTATTTTGCCATTCACTAATTATTCGCGTTTTAACTACCTACCTACTTGATTTATATTATGATGAAATTCATCAAATAAATTATCTTCTTCTAGTTTGAACACCACATTGTTTTTGTTCTTTTTTATTAAAAATAGCTTACTATTTTGGACATCACTCTGTTCCTCAAAGTATAATTTTAATCACGGATAAACAATCAATAGCGGGTACATAAATTATTCATGTAATTGCTAGCAATAAAAATAACAAACCTCTTAGCCCCCTCAAGTCCCCCCCCCCAAATTGCGCCTATGCTTTTAACCGACGATATAATACTTAATTATATAATATAGCCGTCTCGTATGGACAAACCGTTTAAGTTATTATTTACTGGGAATAACTATAAAATAGTTTTGTGGAAATGCACAGACAAAGTACTTCAGTTGGATGAATAAGTTTCGGACAAACTTCTATGGAACAATACTTGATTTTGTGATGAATTACTAAATCTGAGCAATACGCGCGTTAATCTCGACGTTTAGTTGGCAAAAATAATATAGTTTTTTTCTCTCTCTCTCTCTTTCTCGTACGATCCATATGATATGGTTTGGACTTCAGAGGTAAAATGGACACGGCGGGATACTTTTAAAAGTCAATAGCTATTAATTGCATTGTATAATAAAACACGCGATTGTTTCTTGGGAAAACTTTTCTAAATTTAATATACTTATGTACGCATTCCAAACAAATATAATTATATCAGAAAGTACACTTTTTCTTTTCCATTGTACATTAATATAAATTATGATATACTCAATTGATTAAAATATTTATACGGCTACATCGAACATACACCAATAAAATTATGTCCGTCTTATGATTATTAATATTATTTTGTTTTTTTTACTGGAAAATTCTGTATTAAATATTAATCGTTCGTCTATTGTCATAATATAATTTTTTATCATTGACTCTTGTGATACAATAGACTCACCGCGATTTAAATAGACCTATTCAAACCGATGAAGTTATGGATGAATAATATTGGCAAATGAAAAAAATGAAAAATTAAATTTATAAGTAATTATTTATAGTTAATTTGTGATTTTTAATTTTATATAACAAATAGTTAATAATATATAAAAAAGATTGAAATTGAATTTAAGTATTTTAATACCTATACAATAATGATATATGAAATTATTTCATTATGATGACCTCTCGGCTCCCAGCCCTCCCAAAAAAAAATTAGTAAATACGCCACTGACGATAATATAGGTACATCGTGTCGTCGTATACGATGATATACATATGATATATGACCTTTCATTTTTTTTTATATATTTTTATTATTTGACATTCATTCAATTCCATTTTGTTTATTGTAATAAGTTTAATACGAGTACCTATATATTTCAAATTTGAAATATGTACAAAGAATTTTCATAAAAACCAATGATAGTAAAATAAAATTGAAAACAATCAAATATCACGGAAGAAAAAAATATATTTAAAGATTATTAATTTAAGACGTGATACTTAACTAATGTATACTTACATTTTGACTGTGCATTGAAACCCATTTTAAGTGACACATAACGTACTGAACTACTGACTATGCATGTAAAACAATAAAAAATAATATTTATATAATTAATAATAATTATTAATAGGGACTTGGTGAAAATAAAATGATATTTAAATAAATGTCCTTTTTTATAAAAAAAAAAAAAAAATAAAAAAACAAAAAAAAAACGTAACACGAACTGTCGTCATAAATAATAATAATATGATTATATCGTCCTCTTTAGTCGACATGCATTAATGGTTACAATAAAAATTATAATATAAATAAACGTGTTCTCGCGTCAACTATTACGTATATATTTTTATAATATTCATTATTATTATTATTTTGAGGTTATTGTTATAATAATATTGTAATGTATTTTTTAACACACTATTGTAATAATTGTTCATACGAAATTGCGAATGACTATATTATTATTATATAGGCGGAAAAGAGTATTTATAATTTGAAAATTGATTAACCGACAATAATAATATTATCGTGTACGGAATAATAATATAAGTACCTAATGTGAACATTTTCCAGTTAAATAATTTAATTAATTTTTTTAAATTAATCATTTTTCACCGTAGTTATTGTATAAATAATAAAACGCCATTTTTAAAACTTATTACCATCAAGATACCAAATAATTTATCATTTTAAACAGATTAAAACTTTTGAAATTACAGAGCATATTATAATATAACAAACTTGTTACTATGTTATAATGACAATAAATGGTGTATGCTGTATATCTTGGCATGATGGATATAATATTATAGTATCATGCCCGTGTAGTTGTTATACTTAATAAAAATAAATTGTAAAAACATTTCAATTATGCTAATTAAATATGAAGTTAATATTACGATATAAATGATTAATCATATACAATTTTAAGAAAAATAAAAAAATAAATTAACGGTCTTTTAATAATTATTATTATGTTTCATGTGCATTATAACATTTTTATGATATATAATTTTATTACTCATAAATCATAATATACGAGTAAATTTGAAAATACATTACTTTACATTTCATACGTCATACATTTTTATTGGCTATAATTATAATTATTAGGTATCCAATAAATAAAATAGGTCCTACTTCGTAACTGTACTGAAAATATATTGGAAATATTACAAAAATTGTCGATGCTAATTAATTAATTTTTTTTTTTTATGATAAAACCAAACACGAGTGATTATTGCAAAATAAATTTGACGGTTATAAAAATAATAACAAACTTAACGTAAAATATTTGAATAGACATCGTATTTGATTGTCATCATAATATTATTATCTTTAAATATAATTCGCACCGTAATTATAATACATATTATATAATTTACTTGTATAAAACTTTTAGTCTAATATCAAAAGGCATCTTATATTAATGTAACTCCAAAAATTGAAAATCTATAAATTAATAATCGAAATTGAATAGCGAGATAATAATAATAATAATAATAATAAAAATCCAAATCGAGTATGAGAATATTTCAATAAAATAAAATGAAAAATAAAGTAAAATGTAAGTAAAAAATCAATCAAGTACGCGTAATCTGCTACAGCTGCAGGTCGTTCGTAAAAACGTTGTAAAATTGAAATTATTAAAAAATATTTGTGTTTGAGATTACTCAAAAATCACTCTTTCAGAACAAACGCGATTGGTTATTTCGCGTAGAAATTACAATAATTCGCATGTTTATTCGAATTCGCGACCGGTTGAAAGCGCGTATATATAGATTATAATATTATTTAGCGTATTGGGTAGTCTGTTTCGGAGGAAAAGAAAAATTGCAGTTTGCATTTTATTTTTCTAAAGCGTGTTAGCATTTTAAGTGTAGCTTAAGTATATAAAATTTTAAATTTTACGTGTTTTATAATCTATCGACAATAAGTCTTATTTTTTTTTTTTTAATTTATCATGACGTCATAAATATGATTATATATAATAAGTATAACGCCGTTATTTTTTGATATTATTAACTATTATAAATTATATTACTATTATACTTATTATTATTTTTCAATTTTTTTAGTTTTATAGACGTCTTGTATAGAAGAAGATTTGAAAATATTATTTTTTTTTATTTTTTTTTTTTTATGCCATATTATGAGTTAAACAACAATAATAATCACTTTAAAATTCTAAGAGTAATATGTTTTTATAAAAATGTTTAATGGTCGTCTGCATCCTATAAATTCATCTGCAATATGGCGACTTTCATGAATTGTTCATTTAATAAAAATAAACGCATTATATATAATATATAATAATATATAATATATATATTATTTTATGTATAGGTAGTTTTCTTAATTATTATAACATATAATGTATTATCACGTAACGGAATAAGGGTAATTTATCAATAATGAATGACTTTTATATACGATTACAGATACAACAGAAAAAAACACAAAACCTATTTATATGTAATTTTTAAGTGAAATACTTGAATGCCCGGTTGTACAAAATTTCTATGAAAAATATTTTATAGAATGGATAACTTATTGACTTGATATTTTTTATTGGTTCTATATAGAAGTTTATGGATAAATAAAATATAAAAAGTGTAAATATTAATATAATTTTTGTGGTTTAAACTATAAAGAGCTAGTATTGTAGTGCATTGTAAAATTAATGATAACAAATAAGTAAATTAGTGATAATAATGTAGTTTTGTGTTAAAATAGTGAGTAGAATATTTAATTGAATCAATAAAATTTATTGTCCCAAAATCTAGCCTATATAAGTTATTGGATCAATTAGAGTTGGTAACCGCTAACTTATATAACCAATAAAATATTGAAGCTTTGTGCAACCTTCGTTAATTATTATTGATTCAATAACTCTATTTATTGGATCAATATCTATTTATTGTATCGATAAAGTTTTGTGCAACTGGGCATAAAACTTTTCTCTCTCGATGCTATATTTTTAACTCGTCATATTATGTTATACCTTCTTCTTCAGGTGTCTTGTGTCTATCCGATTTCGAACGTTAGTGACCCTTCCAGCAATACTCTTTCAGCCGGTTGAGACGCGAAACAACTCTGATGAGCTCTTTCCAAACCATTCCCTTAGATTATGAAGCAATGATTTTCTTCTTCTACTCTTTTTCCATATATATTTTTCCTTGCAAAATGGCTTGAAGTATTGCGTACTTACTCTCATTCCTCATTATATAACCTAAATATTGGAGCTTTCTTATTTTTATGGTGTTTACTAACTCAGTGTCCTTGTTCATTCTTCTATAAGAACTTCTGCGTTTGTAATCTGAGCAGACCACGGTATTTTTAGTATTCTTCTATATAGGCTTAACTCAAATGCTTCTATATTCTTTGTAATGGCATCATTCAGTGTCCAAGTTTCCACTGAAATGTAATATCAGTAAAATGAAATTTGTACTCTACGATATAACAATATTAGTGTAATAAATAATAAAAAAACGATATAGGTACGCAATGTATGAATAATGTTTAAAAATGCGCGTAAAATAAAAATTAGGAAATGGCGACCCGTCATCAAATAAATACAAATAATATATGCACTCCTCATAAACCGCCAAACTGGCTATATATCATAAAATTTCACTTAAATTTTTTTTTTTTTTTTTAAATATGCATTATTTTTATTTTTTCACGAAACGTTCAAGTTTAAAATAATTTCCGTTGTTCGCGGCCATAATTATTTAGAAAAAACGACGTTTAAATTTAAAAAAAAAAAACTTTATTCTTCACGGAAGTATAATATATATTCTGCTATGTAATAGGGACACAGCTGTGTACGTTTTGTATGTATAATGTATATATTATTATATAATATTATTACTACCCTCGTCATACACAAGTATTATATCGTCGTATAAATTATATTAATATTGCGTGTAACGCGAGTATATATTATAATAACTTATTATTCGTTCACACGATATTATAATTATTATTATTGTTGAAAATTACGTATTTGAATATTACATAATATATTATTATAATATAAGATCGGGCGAAGGAGCTGTATGGTATATTATACGTATATGTAATATATGTGTAAAATAATATTATAATCCGAACGGAATTCTCAAATATTAAAATAACGCAGTGAATTGAATTTCGATGAAAATTATTTATTATAATTATTAATTTGTTATTTGTTAATAATAATAATAATAATAATAATAATAATAATAAATTAGTTTTGACGAGACCGAACAGAATCTGTCATCATGGCGAAATATTGGCGTATATGATAATACGTACAACAATATCATTATACTACCTATCGTGATGATATTATTATTAGTGCTTTATAAATTTGTAATGAACCTACGCGTTTAGCGTTAATCCTAACCCAACCTTACCTAAATCCTTGTATAGGTTTTGCAAGTTATTGGTTATTTTTGATGATTTTCCAAGTGAATATAATATTATACAGTGACGAACTGACGGGTATTACGAGGCAGAACTATTCAACTATCCATAAAATGAAAAATAGAAAATTAAATAAGTTATTGTGTTTTATAAAAATATTTATTTGTTATTTATTTTAACAAAACAGCCTCGCCATTAGTTTAAAATGAAATATTCAAACCTTCAAACGTATATATATTTTTTTTTTTACATAAATATTCATATTTTTAAATGTAATTTAAAACGCAATAATTATTCGAACATCAAAACGTTATTATATTATAATACGTATACCGTAGCAATATTTTATATCGACCAAAATTTGTCTTTCTTTTGCAAAAGTTTAGTAGTTGTGATGGGTTGTACATTTACTGAATAAAATATGGAAAACTACCGCTTTGATCCGGTCGAAACACGCGGCGGCCAAATTTTATTATAGGTATACGTTTTACGCTTATAAGAATGTTTAATATTTCTAGTAATTGTAAAAAAAAATATTTTTACAACTATATATTATTTTGTTTCTAGTCTATAAATATCATAAAATAAATGTCAGTCGAACGGTAAATTTCTTTATAGTTACTATTATAATTCCCCAAGGTTCTGTTGCAGCACCCTTACTTTTTAAACTTTATACTTCAGATCAGCCCACTACTCCATACACCGCTACCGATGATTTTGCTGATTTAGCTATTTTAGTCCTTCACTCTGATCCTGAAATAGCTTCAAACCTCATTCAAAATCACATAAACTTATTATCGAACTGGTATAAAGGAAGATTGGGGTATAAGAATTAATGAAACAATATTCATCCACTGTACATTCACGTTAAAACGTAAAGACTACCCTCGCATTTACCTCAACAACATACCTACCTCTACCAACTGTTCATAACGTCCGATACCTAGACCTACACCTAGATCACCGTCTCACGTGGCCACTCCAAGCGTCTCATCTTAAATCACCGGCTCATCGCTGTCGTCAATTACACTACTTTCTCACTTCACAGCACATTAATCTCAAAAATAAACTCCTCATATATAAATCACTCTTCAAACCAATCTGGACCTTTGGTATCCAACTATGGGAAGCTGCCAAACCCTCCAACATCAATAAAATCCAAATCTTTCAATCTAAATGCCTCCGACAAATAACAAAGCTCCGTTTTATGTTTCTAATGATACTCTCCACGAAGATCTCGCCATTCCAACAGTCCGCAACGTTGCCAAAATCTCTTATAAGCGCTTCCATTCTAATCCATAATCATCGGAATCCCCTAATCTCAGAGCTATCCAATCTTACCAGAAGGCGCTTAAAACGATCGTGGTGTCGTGACCGGCTGATTGACTAACATCTACTTCTTCATGCCCTGAAGTACCAACAATGGTTGGTTTCTTCTTTCAAGCCTGCAGTCTCAATATTAAATATTTGTCTCTAAGTCATTATTTGTGCTTATTAACATACTAGTATTTACATACTTATTCTTTACAGATTATACAATCTTTAATTAAAAACAATAATAATAATAATAATAATTATTGTGACTTACGTCACGCGGAAACTTGTCGCAATCGATAACAATATTATATCAGTCACTACGACGAATGTTGTGAATGTGAGTTGGATATAATAAAGTGACGCACATCATTCCAAATAATACTTTTTTTTTAAATCTCAATATTTTTAAAGTGTCTCTAATTTCTATAATACTATTAGGTATTTTCAACGTACATCGAATGCTAAGTTTTTAACAATAATGAAAATAATAATAATAAATTAACATAATATAACATGTACCTTTAGAGAAAATACCGTTAAAAATGTAAACCTGTCATGGAGGAAAAATTATTATCATCATAATATTATCATTATTATGTTCATCGACATAAATTCCGATTTTTTATTCAATTCTTCATCAAATATCACTTTTATACGTGAACGCTTTTGTATTATTTGGATATTTTAAAATTTGCAGGACATATTTTATTCCACGAACAATTTTATCAAACGTCATTACTCAGTATTTTTATTATGACATCATGGTAGAAAATAATAGAAATCGATACGTTCGTATTGTTATCCTTATCCTTATCCTATATATGTATTTTTTATAACACGGTATAATTTGTATCTATATAGGTATTATAAATTTACAAATGTATTTTTAAATTAATTTTCATAATCATTTCTTTTAATAATAATTTAATAATACTTTTTAATTAAATTGGATATTATTACTCATAATATAATTTATTGGACGTTTTGATTCATTATGTATAAGCAGGTAGGTATTACACCTAACATTTGTTATGTAATTATTATATATTATAGACATATTGTTTATAAAAAAACGGCAAAATAAAATTAGATTTTTTTTTTTTATTCTTTGTAATCCCTTGTTTTTCTCTCTCCACATATATAGCGTAGGATACATTACGCGTATTATTTTTTTATCAATAATTCAATATACGAATACCCACGCGAAAAGGTCGGTTTTTGGTTTTTATCATTATAGTAATTACTATACTGTGTACGCTGTGTAGGATCGTAAATAACACGACAGAAAATTGGCCATGATTAAAAATATAAAATCGAAAATAAAATAATATTCGAATATACAGTATGAAAATATTATATTATTTTTCACTACCTGGTATATATTATAGTAATATTCGATTACGTCCGAGCGTAATGCCACATTTCTCCTGAAATTCTATTATTTTGTGTCTACACATAAGGTGTATTATAGTTACGTATAGTTTATTAATAACAGATTTTTTTTTTATACCTAATATAATAATATATTGAAATCACACCACAGGAAAGTGAACAATGTTACAATATAATAATATTGGTAAAATAAATCATTTATTATATATATCAAACATTATAAATTGTTATAATTAGTACAAAAAACAATCTAGTAAATAATTGTATGACATTATTATAATAGGTATTATTATTACGAGTATTTATTGTCGTAAGTCGCATGATTTCGTCTTTCGGTTTTAAACATAACCTATATTACATTAAACTAATATTTTTAAAATTTCCAATTCCATTATTATTAATAAATGTTGAATTAAATTTGTCATGGAAATATAATTTTTCGAAATCATTAAATATCATTTAATATTATATAAAAAAGAAATGGCTTCATTAAATGGCTTTTCCATAACGGTTAAATTTTTGTGTTTTTTTAAATAAACATAAAAAAAAAAAACAAAAACAAAGTATACATGTGTTTTTAGCTAAATAGGTGTATGAAATGAATAAATAAACTTATGTTATAAGTGCACGATAAATAATTTGGTTCAATGTGTACTTCACTGATGCGTGTAAAATAATATATTAATAATAATAATATTATAATAAAACGTGAGAAATGTATGAGAGAGCCCAACGAATATGAAAAATCGCGTTTCACAGTATGTGACTACACAGTTTCTATATAATACACCAGTGCGATTTAAAATATTTATGTTATATTGTTTGTCGGTTGAAAAATATAAAAGCTTTGAAAATAATTTCACACATTTAAACGTGAATGACGTCTTTTCAAAAATATAATAATTTCACTACGTATAAACAATTTTCCAAAAGAGAAGTTGTTTTTTAAACACTCGTTACAAAGTGGTAAACCGATTTCGTACCTCCTCGAGATGTTTTTATAAATATATAAAAATTGACATTAGAATTTAATTTATACCTATAACATACAAATTTTTGTAAATTTCTATATTCTTTTTTGTAAATTATTACGTCTGTTCACAATTGTATTATTTCTTCCAATTAACAGTACACTGAGTGCTATAACATGCGGTGTTAAACAAAATTATACAAATTAATCTTTACCCGTTCCTTGCACGTTTTATTGAAGCTTTAATACATTTTATTTAACTAAGATCCAATGAATTATGAATTAATACATTTACGATTTTTTTTTTTTTTATAGCTGTTTTAAGTATAAAAAATAAAGGGATGGGATACTGGTGTGGAAGGGATACAGGTGTAAAGAGGATAGTGTTAAATTTTGATTACGATTTGAATGCAATGATAAATCATTACATTCGAAAAATGATTCTTAGCGAGTACTGTCAGATTTGGGTATTTAGTTGACTCATTTAGTGGTTTTATGATAAACAATTTATATTGAACGTAGAGACTGATAAATGTAAAAATTTTAATCGGTACATAAATAATTATCTGATGAACTTCGCTCAAAATCGTTTTCACGAATGTAATGTGATGTGTAATGCATTCAAATTGTAATGAAAATTTAGCACTATCCTTTTTACGCCTGTATTCCTTCCCTTTCTTTTTTAATATCGTTATATTATTATATATTAATCCACACATCGTGGTACAGCTAATAATACTAATCTAAAAATAATATAAGGGGCGTGTGATAATAAATTTTAACGAATTTCGTTATATTATGGTTTAAATAATTTTATACGAGGAATTTCATTGTAAAATAATAATAATTATATCGTTATTAACATAAAGTCATATATACATTTATTTGTTTTTTTTTTTTTATTTTTTTTTTTTATTTTTGCTTATTCGTTTTTAATAATTATTTTTATTATTACATTATAGGGAGAAAAATAATATACCCTTTGTAACTCGTGTTCGTCATTATTTGTTATAATAGAGATATACGATTTTGCGTATTAACATAATAATATATTTATTAATATTTATTGTTCTCGTTTTTTTTTTTTCATTATTAATTATTATTATTCCCTTGAAATAAATCAAATGGTCAAACATCAACAATAATTTTTATTTGAAAACAAAAAGGATATACTTTAATTTTACATTCGTTTTTTTTTATATAAATTTTATAGATTTTAATATAAATATACGTATTTTATTACAATATATTGTCATTATAGCAGTCCCAAAATGTGAAATATTATTTTATTACAATATAGTCCTGCAGTTAAAATTCGAGTGTTTGAAAAATTATACATTTCCAAAAAATAATATACAAAATTACAAAAGAATTATTACGATAATAATTATCACATTAAAAACGATATATAAATCTAATGTTTTGTATATTGCATTATTTACATTTATTCTGTTTTAGTCCCTTTGTTTTTAATTTCGACAATATTTTTATATTTTACAAAAATGTTCTTTTCCTTAAATCATTATATATTAGTACCGTTTTTCATTTTTTTTTTTTTTTTTTTTTTTATCTTTTTTTAAATACGGTTTTTTCTGACATTAATAAATAATTTTCCCCTCCGCGGAATTATAATAATATCCTCAGCTCTTTTTTATTTTAGGGAAACTCTACTAATCGACCAAACAAAAAAAATATGATACATTTTATATAATTAAACGAAATACTACGTCTAATTACTTATTTTTTTTCCCTTCAAAAATATTACATTTTACTACAAACTCGAAAGGAATTTATACAAACATATTGTATATTATAATATAATATATAGTGTAATGAAACGGATCGTCTCTACGTGTTATAATAATATTTCATTAGTGATAGGTCGATCTTGTTACAAAATATATTTTAATTCCAGATAAAATCTCTGATAAACGATTACGCGAATATATTATTAAAAAGCGTGTCCGACTGCGCGGTAACGACCGTACTTCGTACTTATGAATAATAAATGAAAAAAAAGATGAGCTGATACTCCTGCCGCACAGGATACAGGTGTGCGAATCATAGCGTTTAATTTTAATTCGAATTTGAATGCAATGATAAACCATTGCATTCGTAAAAACGATTCTG
>JAIUCT010000001.1:39169862-39192443 GCA_021307375.1 Tetraneura akinire | reverse complement strand
GTATCTTCTTGAAACAAATGACTATATTTTGCAGGCAAATCCTCCCACTTCAATAATAAGTAATCCAACTTATGTGGCGTAGCGCCCAACATATTTTTCTTAATGAAAAGGTCTTCATACGCCTTCTTTTCATTATAATAAGTAGTCATCTTTTTATTATTTAATAAATTAATTATAAATTAATTATAAATTAATTATTATAAATTAATTATTATAAATAATTATTATAAATAATTATTATAAACAATAAAATCAGTTGCTATTCAACTATTATATTACTATGTTGATCAATCGTAGCATTAAAATTTAAAACGTATATTTATTTCAATTGGCCAATATTATAATTAAAAAAGAATAGCTGATAGTCCTTCCGTAGGAACCTATTCCTCCTAACGCCTATTGGCGGTTTACATTGAAAATAGGTACACATGGTATTATTTTCTTATAAGTGAGAAGTGACGTGTAAGAATTCAAAATGGAATGGAAAATGTTATATGATTCGATTAAAATATCAAAGAATACACAACAGTGAATTAAGTTACATACTTAAAATGTTTAATAACCATTACGTGGTGACGACATATATGGTCATTTCGAACTAAGAATAAAAACATTAACTTTATATTTTTTTCAGGAACGCCATTAATTGAGATATGGGTGGCTTTATATTGTACGTTGGCGTACATTTCCCTTTGTGTTTTATCGATCTACCAATAATAATTTATTATAAACGCATAGGTATCCGTATTAATGTAAAATCGAATTAATAACAAGATTAAAATCTATAGAATGATGTATACTGTAAAATGACGATATAAATTAGTATCGGCTTCCAAATTTAAAAAAAATAAATAAAATTGTTTCCAAATTCAAATTAAAAAACCAAATGGCACCCTGGTTTCAGTGAAATATTTATGATTTTGTCATGGGGAGGATAAGAATTTATTAAGTGGTCACAAACTCGAATATGATCCTCCACCCAACCCCCAAAGTTACCATCAGATAATATATGTACCGATTAATTATTTTTACATTTATCAGTCTCTATACGTTCAATATAAATAATTTTACTGAAATTTCAACTTTAAATACTAAACCATACTGTGTGTATCCAACGCCCTTAAAATTTTATGCTACATCAATTTTCTCTGTAAATATTCAAAATAGAAAAAAATTTATGATAAGAAAACTATTTAGTTTTATATAATCTAAAATCAAAATTTGTAAATGCCTTTAATGGCGGGTTTCAGGGATCATCTTTTGAAAATAAAATTGTAATCCCTTTTTTCATACATTCATCATATATTATTTTAAAAAAAAATGTTGGTGGTAAAAAAAGTTTTTAGTATTCAAAATTCTTAATATTTGAGAGTTATTTGACGTTTTTTTACATTGTAATTTTGTGTACCCATTGCTAAAACGCGTCAGAATCATTATAATATAATATACAAAGTATTAAGTACGTAATTTAATCTAACCTGACCTGATGATCCGATGAAAATAATTTAAAAAACTATTAGATATATATCGTTTCATCAATATAAATTCAGTTCAAATTATATTCATCGTCCTTGTCCTTGTTACCGTATGCGTTTCTGATGAATGATGATGTATAGAGACTACCATAAGGAATTAACAAATTAATAAAATCTTGTCCGATGTGATATTATTGAGTTATAGATTAATTTAAAATTGTGTTATTATGACGTATAATAATAATAATAATAATATATTATATTATATAAAATGTCGGCAAATGTTATATTGTCTTTAAAAGTTTAGTAACTCGCAATATTGTTATGTATATATGATAGAACATTTAATCAAATAATTAAAGCTCCCTGCTAACTATAAATTCGTTTTTCTCCAAACTTCTGAATTATAATTTAAATATAATGTTATTTATTCATAATAATAAATAATATGTGTTAATAAGTTTTCATCATCCGTCTACTTCACCGAAACTTTTATAGTTTTATCGCACATAATGTCTATACTGCGTTTGTCTGTATAATTTTGCGAAATTCCTTAATTTTGGCCATATAATTACGAGACGTTTCGGACATCCCATAACATGTACGGTTCAGGTATATCGGTATATCGTGCGTGTAATATATTATATTCTTCGGTCCATTAAATCGGATGGTCTCAAATTAGAGGTAAACCGACCATGGTTGTGGTATAGTCGGACAAAAGCCAAAAAAAGAGCAAATAGGATTTGGCATCGTATCCAGCCGTTGACAGTAATGAACTTTCTTGAACTATTCGACCTTATCGTTCTTCAACTATGTTCGCTGTAGGTACCTATATATAGTTGTCGCACGACATCGTTATATCGCTAAATAAAAAGTAATTTACCGTTTTCCTCGCGAAACCCCTAATGATTTATATTGTATTTTTTGTTTTTTTTTTTTTTTTACTTTCTTTATTTTTTTTTTAACTTTGTATTATATTAATTTTGTTCGCGGTCATCTCGTCATAAATAATAATAAATATTTGTTTCTTTTTATAAAATAAAGATTTTGTATTTTGTTCCTTTTGTTGTATAGGAAAAAAAATAATTTTATGTAAATTATCTCAAATGATGCAAACAATAATAACATAATTATTATCGCGCTCGGACTTTTTGTTTATTTTAGTAAAGATATTATACATATATTCTTCGACCGCTACTATATTAATATGACACGTGCAATAAAATATTATACAATTAAAAATCGTTACAAACTGGGAGTGAAGAGAATAAAAAAAAAATTTCGAACCTTTTTCCCTTTTTGTATAAAAAAAAAAAAAAAAAAAAAAATATCCATATTATTAATACTGTTGAAATCACAAAAAGGATCAAATTTTATCCGTAAACGCGCACGAAACAAAATAATATTCTTACTCGTATCATTATAACGTGTATACATTATACGCTTATCGGAAGTTTACAAACTGTGTAGTGTAGATAATAATGCGAACAGGAGTATATCGGTGAGGTTATAGCCGCGCGTGTATTGTACAAAACTAAATTAACTTTTTGCAATTTTTCACAAAACCAACGATAATTTTGGCTATATTTCGTATGTTTTATAATATTATTTTATGGAAATAATTTCAATTTTATGTAAACGCGAGTGAGAAAACGTGAGTTCTTCCTATATGTATAATAATGTATTATTTTAAGCACCCCAATCGTCGTTTATAGTATAACTATTCATTTTTATAGTTTATATTCATTTTTATCCGACGTCGATCGTTTGCTCGCGGTTGTCAGTCCGTCGCTACAGGTGGCGGTCACAACAAACATAATGTATAGAGGTACGTGTCTAATCGCGTGACTCCGACGTGGCTATTGTATTACAGATTTTTAAATCGTTTTATTTTTTATTTTATTGTTTTTTTCTCTTAAGAATGACCGAGCGGGAAGGCCATTTTATATTACAATACACCCAGTACACACGACCAAGACGGACGATGACGTATTTAGGTACGTCCGAAGGGAGCAGGACGTATTATTATTGTCGGTCGTTTAACGACTCCACGACGGTTAATAATAATAATAATAATAATAATAATATACATTTATAATTATTGTACGTATAATAATATAAAGAAGTGTGCGTCTAAAGATTGGTATTGTGTTATATATACGTGGTATTATAGTGGTCGGACCCACACCTCGCCACTAAACAAACATATTATTACTGAAGACAAAACATTTAATTAACGTCTATCCGAGTGAAGATATCGATGCGGGATGGAGGATGGAAGATATCTCAGATAAAAGAACTTAGATAAAAATTAATATTATAACCTTATAGAAGAAAAAAATAATACCACGATCATTAACAAGTACCTATACATCGTATATACGCAGGGTGGTCCGGTCTCTGGTGTAACATCATCATAATACAATATTATAATATACGAGTAAGACCTGTCGGAAAAAACAAATAAACGCGTGTGTCCGAATTTTATATAATATGTACCTATATATACACGGTCCTCGCCTTTCGTGTAATTTATTCGTATATCTTAATATATTATAAAATGACGTTATATAAAGAAGGAATCGAAACGGCCTATTTTTATTATTATTATTATTATTATTATTATTATTATTATTATTATTATTACTATCATCTTGGTCTTTGTGATATATATATATATATATATATGATTTGTTAAAGTCGGTATCGTAAATGCCAATAATATCACACACTTCGATTTAATGTCTAAACTCGAATCTTAAAAATCTGGTAAAATATTAAAATATCGTGCAAAATTATTTTATAACGATAATATTATACAGCGTATGGTAGCGATATACTTATCACTTACAACCAAGTTTTTACGATTTATCGCGTTTTCGGTTATTCAGCGTATAACATGATTGTATTATATAAATATATTATTACTAACGACTACGTATGGACAATATTAATATTTTTCTGACGTAATATTTAATATTATATTCGCATCGGATTATGATTTCGAATTGAAATATCCATTCGAGTGTAATAATATAATAAGTTAAAGTCATATTTCTATTTCCACTATATCGTTATATATAATATGATTTGTACGGATATTTTTTTTCTTTCGTATCATAAATCGCTGATTCATTGATTTTTCTAAAACCCTACAGGTAAAAGACGAATAACCGTTGTTGAAGAGCTTAAGAGTGAATGCAAATCATTCTTATGGACCCCAATAATTCTCCTACGCACCGAATATTTCACTGCGTGTACCCATTTTAAATTCCTAACAAAACGAGGAATGTTTTGGTGTGCCATTTCTTTTTAGGTTTAAACATATTTTTTGAGGCAGTAAACGTGGTCCAATTACCAGAAAAAGGATATACTTTCGGTTGAAAATTCCATATTTATATAGGTCATTTTTTGAATTTCCAAATTTCTGTTATGAAGTATATAAATCATATAGAAATATACAATTTTTAATTGATTACCTATACTTATTACACATTAGTGAAATTTTGATAGAATTTTGGTGCAGTGACTTTGTTTTTAAAATCTAAATAAGGTTATATGTTTTTTATATGTGTCAAAATTTTAATAACTAATTTATAACTAGTATTTATATCTTACTGAACTTCACTCAGATTCGTTTTTTTTTTCAAATGCGATGATTTATCATTGCATTCTGCAAATATTAACTATAATACAACACTATCTTACACCCATTTCCATTATCATTTCCCCTTCTATATCTTGTTATTTTATTTTAAAATTTTGCATCGGTATAATTATACTTCATTATTTTAAGTCTATATCACTTTCAGATTTCAGTATAATGATAAGTATATCTAATTGAATTAATCAATTTTGATATTAATTATATGAATTAAATAATTAATATTGTTTTTTTCTATGAAATCATTGCAGTTCTTGACATTTTATTTTTGTTCAGGACGCATTAATATTATCATTGATTATAAATATTTATAATCAATGATATTATTAAATATTATAATTGATTATTTAATTATTCACAACTGTTGTTGATTGAAAATATTATTTTATTGTATATATTATATACTATAATAGTATACATATATAGTTCTGCAGAATTCTAATAGACTTTTACTTTAAGTGAAATTAATTTTAAATTTGTTAGACAAATTGTAGAACAAAAAATAAATACTAATTAGTTATACATAACCACATTTGAGCATTTTTTTTAATTAAAAAAATATGAAAATTAAATGTTTTTTACGAAAAATGTACTTACTTTATATCTTTGAGAACAAAAGTTATTTAATTTGGTTTTCGCAATTTAACTTAGCAATTAATATCGGGTGCCCATTAGTTAAAATGAATAATCCATTAAGATGTATAATTACATGTAATAACGATTAATTTTTGTTGGAATTTCTGTTAAAACATTTAGTGAAACTTTATTTTTTATTTTTGCACGAGTGATTATTCTTTAAATGGTTTGTAAATATTGTAACCATAAAATTGTTTTATTCAAATCTTAAAATTTTAGTATTTTTTTTTTTTTTTTTTGTTAATAATAAAATAATAGTTAGTTAGAAATTTACTTTTAAATTTGAATATTAAATTGTTCATAAATACAGGTAAAAATAAAAAATGTATTTAAAATATCGTATATCACCGTTTAGTACATAAACTCATAAGCATAACAATTATAATTAATATCTAAATTCTGACTGATTTTACTCAGGTACAATAAGTAAAATATTATTATAATAAAACGGTTTATCGTTGTGTATTTATTTATTCATTCCTGTTGTAAGTACCCAATGAAAACCATTAAGAGACATCATAATAACATGTCTAAATTTAAATTAGAATTTTAACAACGTTTTAGTAAAACTAAAACTATATACTTATACTTATACTTATACTTGTAAAAAATGAAAAAAACAAATTTAATCAGGTTTCAATTTTTCGTATTAACAGTATTTGTTTAAAATCTTAAAATCACTCAAACGTATTTATAATTTTATATCAGAATATTGTGTAAGTATTTATTGATAATGCATCCCATTACATGGCCATGTATAATCAGTGGCCTATCTAAGCAGTTTTTGTGGTACTTTGTTAATATTTTATAAAATCAATACAAGTATCCGATTATAATACGACATCATTATTATGACACATAAATGTATATATTTTTTTTAAAACCTTTATAAATAATTATATATTATATGATTTTTTTAACAAGAAATTTAATTTCCGACGGTTTAATCACATCGGATTTTTTATTTTTTAAACTTTATTTAATTGATGGTCATTTTTTAATATTATCGGTTTATCCAGTAATTACTAATTACATAATTAATTATCTTTTTATGACTTTTACGATAAAAAGTTATAATGTTATACTTCGTAATAATCGTTATCGTACTCGTGTACTACGCAAACATTAAAATATTAATATCTATATACCGATTATCCGAATAATAATCTATTATACTTTTATTGTAAATTTATAATATTTGTGCGTATAACACGTACATGCTCTCTAGTCTCGACGTCTTATTTTAATAAATTTCAATCCCATAAATAATATGAAAAAAAAAAAAAATTAAATAAAATTATAGACAAAATCATTTTTTCAGTCCCGTTACTGCGAATAGAACAATAATATTAAAATAAAATAACATTATTAATAATTATTTAAAAATTACGCGTATCATATTGCAATCCAACAACATATTATTATACAATATAATAACATTAAAACTTCTGGTAATAAAAAATAAAATGTCGAAAAATAGTACTTAAATAATTTTATGTAAACCTTTATAGTAACATTTGGAATCTGAATTATTATAGGAAAAGATACTATCAACGAATTATACGACCCGTTATTTTAAATCCCATTCGGACGCTAAAAATTCGTAAAAAATGTTATTTTATACAAAACGAATAACAATACTAGTGGTTCGTAATTAGGTATTATTATTATTTTGTTTTTGTTCGAGTATTCGCGAAAACGTTAAGATATATTACAATAATACACAAACTTTCGTATAATGAACGTTTTACGTATAATATTATAATCCAACCCGATAGTACCTACACTAATTAGAAAATCGTTAAATTAAATATAATTATAAGAATCGAATATAATGTATAATATAATAATATGTATATCTTGATTAAATTCGTGTTTCGGAACGCGAAGGACGAATAGGGTTGTAAAAGTCGTTTGTGTGTATATATTATATATATATACCGTAAATATTATTATTTTCCCGAAACTCTGTCCGGTCAATTTTGCCAACTAACCTAACAAATGTAATTACGTTGAAATGTTTAAAATTCGAAACTAAAGCAGTGATTGTGCGGTATCAAAGTGCTGCAAAGGAATTGGAAGCTCGATGGGAAAACTTTTGTAGTTCAAACATTCGAGATTTTCATTTGACTTTTAAACAATTCCTGAGTAAATATAGTCAATGCCGCGCGATGTTATTATAATGGATACGACCGTATCGTTTATATAATATAATATTATACATTTTTCGCCGTTTGTTTAGTCTAATACACACAGCCTATATTATGTCTCGTCCAGGTCGCGAAATTGGTAATTAAAGAACTTTAAAGACGTTAGTCCTTCGCGTCATTGATAAAATATAATTTTTTTTTTTAATAATAATAATTGCATCACGAATTCACGACACGCTTATTATAATATAATATTCGTATTATTAAAAAATGTGCAACTATAATATGCAAACGTCTATATTGTAGTTATTATAAATGATAATATAAGAAATAAAATGATAAAGAAAAAGATGATGACGATCGACGATGTGGCGGCATGATTTCGTGTTAATGAGAATATTATAATTTAATAAATCATAAATACAATACTAATAAAAATAAATGTTAAGAAGGTCAAAACAAGTGAAAAAAAAGAAAAATCAAAGGAAAAAAAAACGATCTACAGTATATTATATTATTCCGTCAACGATATTTTACTCGTATTTTATTCGGTCGATTTAATATAAGTTAAATTATTGTTATTGTATAATTGTTACGAAACCGTTCAAAGTAATACATAGATTGTATTATTCCGTACGATACACAATCGAAGAAGCAATAATAAAATAATACTATTCGCAGGAACACTATACCTATATGTAATATAATAACATTATTATATCCTTTGAACGAAACTAAATCTGATCTTGGAAAATCTCCGTGACAGAAAATGCGGCGTTCAATGCGACAATACACTTTGCATATTTTTTAGATTGTTAGGTACTCGATTGTGATGGCACAATAACGGTAACAGCGGTATATACCATAAAAATGTAATCATTATATATATATAACGTGGTATAGCGTATGCGATATATTATTACGTATATTGTATACAGTAAACGATTGTACTACTATTAATAGTTTACTAACAAATAGACGTAGGATTATTATACATTGGTGAACTATATGCGTATATGAATTAAAAATATAATATAACATTTGTATTCGCTAAGTATAATACTTATCTTCGTTATAATAATATGTACATCTAGTCGAGATTATTTTTATTTTTTATGTACCCGTCGATTTTGAACAGACGCAATATAAGGTTTTGTGTTTTGCTTGCGAGAATTCCGTAAGTAAATTATAATACTTTTATATATTATTCAAACCAAATTTTCGTACATTGATTTTACAATATTTTTTAGACCATAATTATTAAACAATACATCTCGTAATAATAGTTACGCATAATATTATATTTATAATCAATTACATAGAATATCAATAATATATTTAACTATATTATTTTTCTATATACAGTCGTTTCTTTTATTTTACAAACAACCAAAGCGCATGTTTTGTAACTGTACAAAAAAATAAAAATAAAATAAAATAATAATAATAATATAACGTTATTTTAAAATGTTATTCTTGCCGATTAAACAATGTACGAAAAATAAAAAAAAAAATTTCGAAAAATCGATTTGTTATGCAAAACCACGTCGGATAAGTACGTATTAAAACGTAAAAACGAGTTACTATTATAGTAGTCCGTTGGTTCACATAATGCACTTAATAATTTATTATTATTATTATTGCGATTTTTTTCCCGTATCCCTGTAACGCTTTCCACTTACGGTGATACCATAATATATTACCGGTTGAAAATTTGAAATCGTCTGGTTTGGATATGAGTCTTGAAAATAAAATCTATGTAAACATTATAATGAATCAAACTATATAATGTATAAAAGGAAAAAATAAATAAATAAGTACGTGTTTATATATATTGTATTTTATGAATTATGATAATTGTTATGAACCTAGACACGATTTTCGTTATTATATTGTTTTGCTTCCGTCGTGGACAAGTTGATTAAATAATATTTAACGTAATTATCGCCGTTTATACCATTAACCGGGCAAAGTTATATATCGTATGTTATGTATGATATACAATAGCGTGGAATGCTTATTTCGTGTCGCGATGACTTTGAAATCGGAATTTATATTTTATTTTATTTTTTTCATCTTCTGTCTCGTAGATACGCATATAAGTATAATATATTGTATATTATTTTGTTTATAACGTTCGGTGGTTCTTTCTCACGCGAGAGACGAGCATTAACAACGATATAATTATTTATCATAGTTCCACAACACTTTGTGTAATAATAATGTACGGGAACGTTTAGTCGTTTTATATAGCGTCAAGTCAGAAATACTGTAATTATTATCGTTTTTTTTTTTTTTTTTTTTTAATTTTTTTCCCTCGTTTTCTTACCTTTGACTAGACCTGCAGCAATAAATTCACGCCGCGCCAATCTACACTTGTACTTATTATTATCCGGACGGACTATGACAAATTAAACGTATAATAATTTAAATTTTCGAAATTCTATAAGTCTATATAGAATAATAATATAATTTATTTTAGTTAAAATTTGCGCTTTTCGTAAACCTTATTTACAATACGTCGATGTTTTAACAATGAACGTTCGGACGTATCAAACTCCTCTCAAAATCACGTCATTACGCTTGTTATACCGATACGTATTATATTAACTCTTTGCGAAAGTGTAAACCTCAAAAATTTCAAAATCGATAAAAAAAAAAAAAAAAATACCTATAACGTTAGAACGAATAACTTTCGGTCTTGCCAAAAAATCATCTTGGACCAAATCATTAGTTTTACACGATTTCGAAAATATTATAAGAACCATTGAACTCTTACTCTGCAGTATACTTTTTATATTATTGTAATAAGTAATGACTATGTCGATGACTATATTATTATAATATGCCAGCAGACAGGAAGCGGTCGCCATATCGAGTGCACAACAATGACGTGATTCATCAATTATTTCTACAACAATAATAATAATAATAATAATATTATACGCATAATATTCATATTATAATGTACTCGTATTAGACGCACGCGAACCGTCTATATATGCGGGAAAATTATAATTTATAAAATTAAAAAAAATTAAATAAAGGGAGGGATACTAGTGTGGAAGGGATACAGGTGTAAAGAGGATAGTGTTGAATTTTGATCACAATTTGAATGCAATGATAAATCCATTACATTCGAAAAACGATTCAGAGTGAAGTTCATCATTATAATATACGATTAAAATTAATTTAATTTTAATATCCGATTAAAATTTTACGCAATATGCATTTATGTTGTGTTTTGCGTATATAATACATTAATAAATATGAAAAAAAAACCACGCGAATCATAATTTACTGTGCCAACTAATTAAAAAAAAAGTACCTAAAAAGAAAGAAATAAGTATCGTTCGATCCACAACATAAGACAATTTACATTAATAATATTAAGGAGGAAACCTACTCGTAATTTGGATTTTTTTTTTATCCCAAGATTTACTAATTATTAATTGATAATAATAAATAATTCGGAAATAAATATATTATATTAAAAAAATAATCTAAATATAGATGTAATTACTATACGGTTTTAGACAAGCATATTGCATATTGTTTTGTGTACTCATAAAATAAATATATATTATAATAATATCAACGTGGAAAACAATTCCGCCGATGTAAATAAAATATAATATACATATTAGAAATTGTCGTTTGTTTCGAATTCGGAGAAGCTTAAAAATACTTTGCATTTTTTATCGATAATATAATTTTAGAAATTATTTAAAATATCGACAATATTATAATCTTGTTCTCATGCAATATTCGTGCGAACTAGGTCTTCAAAAAAAAAAAAAAAAAAAAAAAAAAAAACATTTACTAGAATACAGAATTTAAATTTTGATTCGATATAATACAAAACCGGGTATGTATTTTTTTACAACGTTTCTCCAACGTCATTATTGTATAATATTGAATCTTTTAATTTCTAAATAAATAATATAACAATAATATTACTTATGAATTTTTAATGAAGCATTATAATAACGTTTAACAAGAGGAATATTATAATAATATAGTTTAAACATATTATAATATTTATGATATCGCATTTATACCGTTTTAATTATTACATTGAGAAATTCAATAATCTCCATAGCACATTTTTAAATTTTATCCGAAATATTATATAATTTATATTATATTATTTAATACATACTCATACGTATACGCATGTGATATCGTAAATTTGCATAAAATGTGGGTTTACTACGTATATTTATATTATGAATTTTTAATTAGGTCGTATATGTTATTATTATTATCGGTTAGACGGTTACTGGAAAAAGAACGAGACAAATAAAACACAAGGGAGTGTTAATGACAGAACGGCAACCATATAAGATCTAGATACCACTCTGTGGTAATGGAGGTCATAAGTCCGAAACGAACGTACGACCGAGAGACATAAGTGCTGTGAAGCGACACAAATAGATCTGTTCCGATCATTACCGTTACCATGTCTACTGTTTAAAATATAATTATTTTTTTCTACGGTATAAAACTAACGATATGTATTACGTATATAAGTATAAAAATATAAATTATACAAATTACCGAATTTATAAATTTTAAGTACGATATATGACCAAATAATAATACTGCAATATCGTTACCACATTATGATAATATTATTAATACTCGTTTTTCTTTTATTTCGAATTCGAATAAAAACTAAAAGTTTAAAAAAAATTAATGTAAGTAATATTATTTTTAAGATTTTTTTTTTTTAAAAAAAAAAACAATAATAGTCGTTCAATTTTCATATCAATTTCGTTTTATTTTATTATAATTTTTTTTTTTTTTTTTTTTTATCGATATCAACTCAAATTTATATTATAAATAAGTATAATATTATAATTAAAAGTAATAACTAAGTCGAATTTTAACAATAAAAATGATATAATAATCATAATTATATATAATTATAAATACTATAGTATTTGACTCATATACGAAAATTTATACGTCAGAATAGATCAATTTGATTCGAAGGGGAGGTTCTGCTGTTAAAAACACATTATCCGCTTAAACGATCGTCGTATTAAGTGCTCGCCAACTCGACGTGGTTTGTGCACCGGATATTAATTTTGAATTTACGCCCGACCACTTAGCGACACCCTTTTTTGAGGACCTTTTTTTTATTATTTAACTCGTGCTCTTAACAAAAAACCTAGACGAAAAAAAATTATATAATTTCCCATAAATCACAAAATAAAAATAAAATAAAAAGAGAAATCCCATTCCGTTAACATTAGGGTTGTGAATTTAAGGCACTAAAAAACCTTAAAAAATGCAATAAAATATGCACTGAAAATGCAAAAAAAAAAAAAAAGGAATATAAAATATCAAAAATTGTAGTATAAAATTCATTTAAAATAATTTTTAATTTAATTTTTATATTTATATTAATATTAGTACATTACAAGTATTAAAATGTGTTTATTTAATAAAAAAAATAATATAAATGTTGATTGAATATGAATTTACATTTGCATTAAGTTAATGCTATAACTCACCTGAAACATTTTTTAAAAAAAAAATTGTATTTATTTTATTAAAATAATAAAACAAACTTATTCATACCCTATTCATCTTTAATCTTTACTATTGCATTGGACAAGTGCTCGTTTGAAGTTCCCAAATAAAAATTACTGCCGATTGTCTGTCAACAAATTTTTAAATGCCGAAAAACTCCTTTCAACATCTATAGACGTAATAGAAGCATATCGCATAAAAGCCATGTCATCAAAGCTGAGGTCATCTGGGAAAGATGTTATGGGCAATTATTCGATCCCTCGAAATTGTACTAAATCCCGTATTTTAGATTCTGAGCGAAGCGAAGAATGTATTGGTTTTACAATGATGTGTGATTTTTTTTTTTTTTTTTTTTTTTTTATTCTGAAGACATTTTTACTACCCGAAATAATGCTCCGATTATCACGAATAGGGTATGTTTCCGGTAGCAAAGTGGATGTAGATGGTACTTTATTTAGGTCATTTTTCGAATTTCTCAAAATTTACTATAAGCGGTAGAAAAAACTTCGAAAAAATGACGAAAAAACGGCATTTTTCACGAAAAATGAAATTTTGACGAATTCAATTTCTACATTTCACGATAACTCAGGCAATTTTTTAGATAGAGACCTGAAATTTTTTTTGAAGGTTCACATAGCTATTATATATATGTGGTAAAATTTTGGAACCGTTTTTTAAATTTTTCTACAAAATATTGAACATTGAATATTTCGTAAAATTCTCGTTTTTACGTATATAATGTTTGATAAAATTGTCAATTTTTGGTATTAAGGTCTGAAAATTTTATTGAAGTATACTTACATATTAATTAACATCATACTAAAATATTAGAAAAATCCCTAATCTAAATTTTTTTTTATAGCTGTTTTAAGTTGATATTTTTAGTTCAAACGAAAATTATAATCTGACTGAACTTCGCTCAGAATCGTTTTTTCGAATGCAATGGTTTATCATTGCATTCAAATTATAAATAAAATTAAACGCTATGGTTCGCACACCTGTATCCTGTGCGGCAGGAGTATCAGCTCATCTTTTTTTTTTCCAATACATTTATTAATTTTAACTGAACGATTTTCCTCTTTGATTTCTTATTTCTTGAATTTTGTTTTGAGATTGAGATTCTGTCACAATTTGAATATAATCTGCGAGAGTAGTATTATAATTTATAGGTGATCGAGTCTGTTATCAATATCCGATTGGTCTTTTATCAATATCCGAATAGTCTGATTGATCGTGTCTTGATTACTATTAATTTAATTGTTGTCGTTTTTCATAGCGTGTTATCTGCTATCCGAAGCAATAATAAAATAATAGTAGCATTATCAGTGGCGTATTTACAATTTTATTTTTTTGGAGGAGGGTGTCATATCATAATGAAATAATTTATAAATCAGTAGGTATAAAATACTTAAACTCAATTCAATCTGTTTTTATACATATAGATAGTTTAATAAGAATTAAAATTAAAAATCACAAATTAAATTATAATTATACTGCTAAGTATAAAATCAAAATAACGAGTGGTGATTTATCAAATTGTCTATAAATATTTTTAATTTAATAACGATACTAAAGTTATTTTTCTCGAAAACTATAAAGTTAATAGATTTATAAGACGCGAGTCACAGTGGTATTTTATATCTCGCCATAAAAGTCAAAAATACGAGTATTGTTAGAAGTTTTCGTATGAATATAATTTTTTAAAAAGTCCTGAAATGCTTTAATTATTTATCATATAATATTAATTATAATATACAGTACGCACAATAATATTATTAGACGCCGTATATTAAAAGAGTACTGTGAAAATCGAATAACATTAATAATAATAATATAGAATATATTTCGAATTTATAATAATTAATATATAATAATTCCGCGTTGAAATTCGAAATTGAATAAATTGAAAATAAAGTTTTATTGTGATCCATCGATTTGGGGAGGACATTTTTTTCTGACTGATAAGTGTATCGTGAAATAGCCAAATTATTTATTTAAGACTCGAGGAAATTGTTTTATTTTTATTTTTTCCTTGTAATCCTTTTCGTGGGAGTAGATTAACGAACGATGTTTGATATTGTTTACTGTAATTTGTGCGTTAAAATTATTTATTAATATTTTAATTAAAATCGTTCGACAGTATTAGCCATTAAGTATTCTACTGTGGTCGAATGCAGCAGAGGGTATAGGACGTCATTATGTGCTCACACTCTTTGAATATTCGATCGATTGCTCGAATGAAAAGGGCAAAATGTTTTTTATTTTTTACGAACACAATATGCCCCCGTGTATTTCAAACCGGTCGATTTGAAATAAAAAAAAGCAAGAGAATGGATACTGTTATGGAAGGGATACAGTTGTAAAGAGAGGATAGTGTTGAATTTTGATTACAATTTGAATGCAATGATAAATCATTACATTCGAAAAAAATGTTCTGAGCAAATTTCATCAGATAATAATATAATATGTACCGATTAATTTTTTTTAATTTATTAGTCTCTACGTTCAATATAAATAATTTTACTAAAATTTCAACTTTAAATACCTATAAAAAATCGAGTTTTGAGATTTTACTAATATTTTGGAAATTCGTTAAGATATATGTCAGTATGCTTCAGTAAAATTTTCAGACCTAAATGCCCAAAATTGCCAATTTTATCAAACGTTATATACGAGTACATAAAAACGAGAATTTTACGAAATATTCAAAGTTCTATGTTTTGTAGAAAAATTAACGTAACGCTTTCAAAATTTTATCACACATATATATAGTACCTATGTGAACATTTAATAAAATTTTCAATTCTCTCACTTTAAAATTGTCTGAGTTATCGTGAAATATTTAAATCGAATTCGTGGAAATTGCAATTTTCGTGACTAATGTCGTTTTTTCGTCATTTTTTTTATTGCATAGGGTCAATTTTGAAAAATTCGAAAAATGACTTAAATAAAGTACAAACTACAACCACTTTCCATCAGGAAATATAGGCTATTCCTGAAAATCGGAGCATTATTCGGGTAGTACAACGTACAAGTGTCTTCATAACTAAAAACAAAAGAAAAAAAAGACACACTTCATTGTAAAACCAATACATTCTTCACTTCGCTTAGAATCTTAAATATGTATATAATATATTATTGATTATTTTTATTGTTAACTTTATTATTATTATTATTATTATTATTATTATTATATATATATTAACGTATAATAATATGTAAAATGTTTGATTTTAGAATAAGTAGTAAAATTTATTTTTTCTTAATTATATAAGTTCTACTTACATTATACTCGCAAGAGTCACAAATTAATGGACAATCAAATTGTCTATAGTTATAATATTATTAACACTCGTTGATTAGTCATCATCATTAAAATTACATTGAGAGTACATTATACCCGTTTGTCTAATTTATGTTTAGCAGAATATAATTATTAGGGAATGTAAATTACAATAATAAATTATGGTTAGTTAGTCCTTGTGCGTCGTATTTTGTTACCTTAAACGGAAATAGACATTTCTACTGCACGTTTTTCTCGTTCGAGCGTATAATAATTTCGCGCGTATTCGTACGAACTAAATAGCAATATAATTATATTAGCAAATAAAAATATGAGAAAAATTTTAATCGATATTGAATATTGATAAATATCGACAATCGACGGGTAAAAAAATGTTACGTGGTCGACATTTTATAATTTCCATTTTTATACGACACTTTTGAATTTTTTTTATCCGAATGTTAAGTAGCAAATCATATTCATATATTCGTATACGAAAGAGGATTCTGTTTATCCTAAATTATACTTAGAAAAAAAAAATAATAAATAACAATCATTTATACGTAAATTGCAATAGTTGAAATTGAAACAGTTAAATATACTAATCGTATAATTTAATATTTGCGTGTCTATAATTTAAATCTTCATAAATGCTGGATACTTCAGCCAAGATCATAATATTATTTCGACGTGGAATTTAATAATTTATTAAAAGCGAATGAAATTTAATTACGTGCGTTAAAAACGTATTTACCTATATGCTATATCGTAGAAGATGAACAAATAGACATAAATAAAGTACGATATTTTTCTATTATATTATCTGATAAATGATATTATTCAATGATAAAAATTTCAAAATAAATAGCACTTGGAGTCGTGTCGAATACGATAACTATATATTAATAATTGAATCGAGTTGTTTTATAAATATTATTAGTATGACAAAATTACATAAATTTGTTTTATTATTTTAAAAATAAAAATAATAAAATAATTTATGTTCTCTTACGATCAAATAAGACATTCGGACATACCTACCTAAATAAAATATTTAATAAAATTAAAAACCAAATTAAACGTTTCGAATGTTATAATTTACACTTTCTTCGGGCATTTTATTATAATTTCATTACAAACGACACTTAGTGTAATATAACTTTATACTCGTATAATATTGTGATTTGTGACTTGTAATAATATTGTTATACCGAGTAAATCGTTATTTTTACGATAATATATTTTTTTTTCTGTTGAAAACGTTTTTTCTTCTTTAAATTAAATTAATTTAATTAAATTAAATTTTTTTTTTTTTTTTTTTTATTTGTATTTTTGTCGTAAAAAATGTGTTTCATAAACGAATGTCATTGTTAAACAAGATTTTCTTCGTGCGATATTAAACTCCGTTAAAACTACGTTTCCGAACAACAATGGTAACATTATAACGTAACAATACAAATTGCACAATATTCTATATTTGCAAAAGTCTCAAGAGTTTATTTTTCCAAAATAGTTTTCCGGTCCATTCTTGCAATATTCAATAAATATCGTAACTGAATTGCCGCATATTTGTTGACTTCAGCATAAACCGTACGCACACATACGAGTATAATATAATGATGAAATGTACTATTCAAATAAATCAATTTAAACATTTTTTTTCATTTGACCATTTTGTCCGTTCGAGCAGGTCGCATACAATTTTATTACGTTTCTTTTTCGGAAGAGTGATTTTAGTAAGAAATTGTATTGGCTACCTACTCACACGGTTTTGTAAACCACGTAATAAAAGTACACATAAAACGTATTTTTAGGCATAAATTATATTTCTTTTATTTTTAAATTTGAACTATTCAGTTATAAATTTATAATTTACAATATGAACACTTTTTTTTTTTTTTAATTAGTATCCATAAAAAAAAAAACAATCGAATTTTCTGTTGTAGAATAATAAATAAATAAAAATCTGATATAAACACAATTATGCGGAATAGGTACATTTTTTTATTCAAATACTTTTAGTAATACTTACACGAGACAATAACAATGTAATATACTAATATATTATTATTTATTATTGAATTTAAAGTTTTGGTAGGTTTTTACAACTTTATATTGTTTCAAATATTTATTAAACAAATAATTTAAAGATACAATAATTTACATCTATATTAAAATATTATGAAAACAAAAAATGAAATAAAAATAATTTTATGAAAGGAATAATGAATGTATTAACTAAGTAATAATTGAATAACAAAATAATTTTGTTTAAATCGATAGTGTATAATCATGACTTTTTGAATAAATGTATTTTTAATAACAAAATATATATAATGAATAAATTTTTATACTCAAACTATATATTTTTATAGTGACTTTTTAAAAGTTAATATAAGAATCACATTGAAATTTTAATTAATCGTGATTTAAGAAATGTAAACAAAGGTAGAATTAATTACGAATAAAAAGCTTTTTCTTCCGATAGGCCGATCGCCGATAGGTAAGTAAAGAAATACTGATATAATAATATTTTATTCATTTATTTTTATTTTATTTATGGAAAATACGGGCTAATGGGGTTACATTACAATAGTAAAAATATACATGAGAATTAACATACAATTAAAGAAAAAATAAATTATTATTACAAGAAACATAGAATAAATAAACAAAAATAATAAATTAATTAGAATAGTGATATAATGGGTCAGTATTGGCAATTCTCATCATTCTTACAAGTGGCTCATTAGCTGCATAATTAGTTTTATATTTTAATATATAGGTAACATGCATTTATTTTAAATTATTATTATTATGATTATATACTTATATTATTATATTATAATTATACAGGTAACATAATCCATTGATTTTGAATGATGATGAGTGATGAATTCATTAAAAAATGGTTTCATGATAATAATAATATTTCTATAAGTACCTATATGTATGTATTTAATGTATATATTTTTAATTTCTTGAATCTAGGTTAACATAGATTAAAATATGAGACTAAAAAGTGTTAAATAAATGTTTAAAATTAATACTTTTTTTTATTTATTATAATATTATACCTGCATGCAATAAGACTTATGTTTATATATAATTATTATGAAATAGTACCATTAATACGAAATTTCATAATTTTGTCTCGCAAAACAGGCGGGAATATACCGTGTCATGTCCAATATTTTATTACTTTTTTAATTGTATTGTTTTTAGAATATCGCACACTGTATTAAATGCTATATATATATAATTATTTTTTAAAAGTGATCCTTAAATTATTTTAATTAAACTTACATAATCTTATAAAACTACTAACTTATAACTTACTTCTTATAAAATTGTATAATATCATTAAAGTGAAAAATATTATATTTTTACATTCAGGTCCATAAACGATATATTTTTTACCTCTTATTACGTACACTAACAACGATATATTGATGTTAATATCTTATTAGAAATATGTTTATTTATAGTTATACAATAATAAAAAATACAATAATAATAACAACAAATCAGAGCGAAAAAGTAACCCAAAATGTCTTCTGATATTCGAAATAAGTGTGTTACGTCAATTCAATATAATTATTTATTCATTTTATCTGGTACCTACCTATTACACGCGGTATAGTTAAAAACTAAGAATATTTTTATAATAGGTATAATATAATATATCACAAAATCATGGGCGTATTTAGAGTTACAATACAGGGGGGGGCTAAAGCCCGAAAAAAATTTTTTTTACTATAACTTTTAATGATAATAATATTGTATAATGTATAAAAAAATTTCAAATAATAAAATAACTATAAGTAGGTACAATAAAAAAATTAATTAGAAATATAATATGGTATAATTAATCCACAGTTTTCAAATCAAAAACTAAATTACATTGTAATTGAAAATATAAAACATTTATATAGAATCACATTTATTTTGACGAAGGGTGCTTAAACAACACACTGGGGGGCTAAGCCCCCCACTAGACCCCCTTTAAATACGCCCATGCACAAAATGTGTATCGAATTTATAGTCGGCATAAAATAATGTATTCATGAAATTAAAATCAATATAATTAAGTTGGGTTCCTTTTTTTTATACCTTACACCTTACACTATTACTTATTTATATATTAATACGAGTATATGTGATTCGGTATAGGTACCATTATTATACCAATATATAATACCCGTTAAAATATAAATAATAATTCGTCTTCGTTAAGACTTAAGAGCGACCACGTAGAAATGCGGTTGTCAAAATATATTACAAAGTTTATTATTGTACATAACATTATAAGATGGACGACAGTGGCTCGTAATCGTATATAATAAATAATATACGATAATAATTTTATTCTATATTTTGGCAGGACGGATCATTCGATCTTGGCCAACAGTTTTTAAATTAATGGCACATCGTGGTTTTGACCTTTCGAGCTGTTATTTTCGTTCAATTATATTCTACTGTTTTGTACACGTGGCATCGATCGACTTTGTATTTTATATTATACTTTTCCGAATCTTTCAATACTTTCAATCGATTTTTCATAAATAAACTATTAACTATTACCTATATCATGTTACGATAGTTTTCTCGACGGACAACCTGCGTTTACCGATGGATTGTATAAGTGTGTGTGTGTGTGTAATTCAACCATATACGCGTTTTTATACCGACATTACAACATAATATCAATTTATTAATATTATTTTCTCGGTTAATTTAAATATATTATATTATTACTCTCTCTTATTTATTTTTATGCTCCCATAATATAATATAGTGTATTTTTATTTTTTTAACAACTGTTTTGTCATATTTACGATTGTTTTGTATTTTCATTAACAATTTTATTTATTTTTTTAAATATCACTTGAAAAGAAGGCCAATGGGGTAATGTCCCCCTCCCACCTTAAATACACTGTTGGGGCACTGATTATCAGCTGTGACTAAATTGGTCCAGTGGAAAGTTAACGTCACGTATTGATGAAATCGAGGTATACGCGACCGCAACCGCAACGCACTTTTATTTCACTAATATTAATATGTTATGCGTTAAAAAAAAAAAAAAATTTATAATTAAATTCGGGTATTATATGAAACATTTTTGACAAATCGATCAATTTTATACGTCATTTTCTCCGTAAAATGATCTAAAATTTGACATTGACCTTCCTGCAGAACCGCAACACGCCGCAACAACCACGCAGATATAAAATATAATATATTATAATAATGTGACACCTATATAATATTGGTCGCAAAATTCACCGAAAATACGAGGCTAAGCGGTTTGCAAGGTACAGGTCATGTATATAATAAATAATACAACACAATAATGTTACGGATCGCGTATTATTTAGATGCAATATTGCGCTGAAATGAAAAAATAAATAAAAGGCGATAAATTATATCGTTTTATATGCGATTGGAGTTCGTTCGTTCGTTCGTATAATATTCAGGTTCCACGTTACAGAAAACCGTGAGAAAACGATAATGCCATATTATAATAATGATAAAAAATAATATATAGATACATACGAGGACATTTATCATTGGTATAATAATATCTTTTATTCTCTCTCACTCTCTCTCTCTCTCTCTCTATCTATCTCTCTCTCTCTCCTTTTTTCCATTTGATTTTCTTCCCCTTGCATTTCTGCGCACATTTATTTTATATTTTTTATATTTTCACACACTCGGCCCGGACGTCCAAGCAGGTGAACCGCGATCAACAGGTGCGCGTTCATATTATACTCGTATTTTAATATATTATTATTATTATTATTATTATTATTATTATTATTATTATTATTA
>JAIUCT010000001.1:39131069-39155235 GCA_021307375.1 Tetraneura akinire | reverse complement strand
TTATAATATCTTACTGCACTATGACAATAAATATTTATATATATATATATATATATATATATAATAACGTATAACGTTGAAAACATGGAGGAATATTATTTTGATCTATAATATTATATTTTACTCGGATTAATTTCGGTTTACATAAAAAAAAAAAAAAAAATAAAATAAAAAAACAGCCAATCGTCATTAAACGTCAAGTATACGGGGAAGATAGAAAAAAAACGCCTATGCGCATCTATAACGTATAAGGTTGTACTTAGAGTTTAAAGACGACACGAAAAGGACAACTTAAATCGCGCTATCTCGGACGATTTTTTTTTTCGCTTCCTCGTCTTCTCGCGCGGGGCTGACCATAAATTTTCATCGAACCATTGAGCTCCCAAGTAATGGACGTTTTAAGTTGGTCTCCTTCGGTCGTATTTTCAACGTACTTACCTATATACGTATATACAGTATACACGTGAGGGCCTTTTTGTATACCCGAAATTATTTCTCGGCGAAACGACTTAATGGAAATTTATGTGACTTTCACGACGTGTTCTATACAATATATACGTCATCCCTCTATATAAAGCGGTAAAACGGACTTTCATCACCGAAAAAATATTACAACGTCCGATGCGAGATAATATTATTGTATAATATTATAAGGCGTTAAATACCGTGCAAAAAGATTTACGCGGGCAAAATCGATTTTTCATTTTTCGCCTATCGTTATTATTATATTGAACGAAACGTACACGTTACATACGAAAGCAGAATACGATAAGAAACGTACTGATAAAGAGTTTTACTTTATACAAATAATATCATATATATAATATTGTATGAGTAAAGTCCACGTATAACGTTCGCAAAATGCAAAAAACATAAATTATTTAATTAATTATTTTAAATATAAATATTTTAATAATAATTATAACCAATCAAATATAATTGTTTAATATATTATAAGAAACATCTATTGGACTATTATTTATTATAAATTAATATAAAATATTTTTAAAAATCTGTTTTCATAAATAAACATAAAATGTAAAGAAACAACGTATGTTTTATGAAAATAGAATTTAAAAATCTAAAAAATGTTCTTAAAATAATAACAATAGAATAAATTTACTTTATACTCGTAATAGAAAATTTTGTGGATTATACATAGGTACAATATTACCAATCGTCGTCGTCGTCGTCAGGCAAGTCTATCATCAAATTTGTGTCGTTGAGACTCAACTGTGACATCATTATGATAATATCATTGAGGTCGTCATCGACATTACTTCGCTTCACCGCTGTGGCGGATGAAGTCGAGTATGATGCGGACGACACGTTTCTCCCGTTTTCGACGATCCCAACAACAGATGAATCGTCTTTCGCTACGTTCTTTGGTTCTTTTTGTATATTAACATCGATATGCAATTTAGAAAATTTGATGGAAAAATTGTTTACTTCGTCGTTATTACGGGCATTCGAATTACAAACAAATTCCTCGTTGGAAACAAAGAATTTACCGCGCTTCGCAGACGTCTTTTTATTAGTATAGTTGGCCAAACCGACCGTAGATTCGTCTTTCGAATCGTCAGTTTCGTCGTTGTCTCTTCTTCTTTTCCCCGCAGCGACCGATGAAAACGATGCTGCGGGCGACACGTTTTTCTCGGTTTCAACGACGACGACGGATGAATTATTCTAAGAAGTATATTTATTATAATCTACTTGCTAGCCCGAATTTGTATTTTGAGTATAAGGATGAAGTGGCTGGATATAATAATATATATTTAGGTACGTGTGGTAGACTTCTACTTACAGTAACGTAATATCACAGAGCGGATTTTTAAAATTTTCCTTATTTTTGTAAATTTTATGCAGTACGTTGATGATAAAAAATTTAATTTAATTTTAATTATTTTACTGAATATTATATCAATAAAATTTCTGTAGAACGATTTTATATATAATATAAACTTACAAATTATAAACTTTCCAACAGTAGATTTCATCAAGATTAAATAATTTAATAAAATTTAACATAAGAAAATAAATTAATATATATACAATAGACAAAATATGATTTATTTTGAATTTAAATATCAAATATAGGTTATTATTTATTATAAATTTATAACAAACATTCAATAATATAAAATTTAAATGTATTAATATAAATAATGTAAAGAAATAAAATTGAAAACATGATATATTTTATTAATTATAGTGAAATATAAATAATTATAGTATAATATAGTAATTATAGACCTTGAGGTCATTATTACCCTTGGAAACGTCATCGACTTTATATCGTTTCAACCATCATGGCGGATGAAGACGAGGCAGCGACGACACGTTTCTCCAGGTTTCTACGATCCCGACTTTCGCTTCGTTTTTTGGTTCTTTTCGTACGTTAATATCGATATGCACTCTTCAAAATTTGGCGGACAAATTATTTTTTTCATCGTTGCTACAGGTAACGAATTTCTCGTTGAAAACAGTAAATTTACCGAGTTTCGTAGACATTTTTGTATTATTGTGGTTGTCCAAATCGTTATTCGAATCGTCGGTGTCGTCGTCGTCTCTTCATATTTTCTTCGCCACGGCTTATGAAAACGAAGCTCCAAGCGACACTTTTTCACAGTTTCAATGACAACAAAGGACGAATCGTTTTGTACCGTCGTTCTGCAATAATTGATTCCCTACGCTGCAATCGACGTTCGCTGTTGACAACTCTTCCGAAATGGTGTTTGTCGTTTCCTCGTTTTGCCGACGTATTTCCATCATCATAACCGTTGGATACATTGTCATTCCTTCGCTGTTTCTCCACCGCGACCAATGACGACGAAGCTGCAGCAAACATGTTTCTCCCGGTTTTCACATAGTGGACAGCTGCAGTTGTTTTGGCAAATTTTATCATTTGTTGAGACGAAATATCCGGCCTTCTTAAGCGAAGACCGTCGTTTGTCCTTTTGTATACATATAGCATTTTATTAATGTGAACATTTAGTGTGATAGAATTGAATTTGATATCAAATATCATGTATATTTATATTTGATCAATATCAATTTGTAACTTTCGCGAATCAAACGTACATTCCTCGTCGGAAAAAATATCCAGAAGGATTTCAATAATATCCAAATAATTGCTTTTAATTATAATTTAAACCACACGCTATGTCCACTAAAATAATTATTGTCACTTTGTATTATTATTTAATTATAATATTAAAGAAGTATTTTTGTCATTTATTTATTGTTTTTCCTATCGCATTGGGTCAATTTAAAATTTTTCAGGCTATTCATGATAATCGGAACATTATTTCGTATAGAAAAAGTGTTTTATATATAAAAGTAAAAAAAAAAAAACAAATTATTGTCATTGACGAGAAAATATAATTAATATTCAATTTTATATAATTAATTATATTAAATTTTTATTAATTATAATAAAACTAAGTATTTGTGTAAAGTAACTTATTGTAATTGTATGTATTATATTGTATAATATTGATGCCATCGTCAGATTTGGTCTTAAAGAGAAAAGTTTCAACACCTGACCGTGAATGGTATAGAATTGGTCAACAGATTTTGCATTGTATAAAGTTACGTAAGAATCTGCTACTTTCGCTATTTCTAGGGGCTCCGCTTGGAAGTTTCTACCAAATTCCCATAAACCGACACGCAAAGATATGAAGAAAAATAATAATAATGTATAATACGTATAAATAGTATTATATCAAATTTATCGTAAAAATTAGATTAGGTAAGGGAAAATAATTATTAATTTGGAATCAAATTAAAAAAATTATTTTAGCAAGGCAGTAGGTATATTTACATTAATTATTATAATTATTTTCAACCAATACTGAAATAAAATAATTAAAATTGGTTTCTTTTACAATTAAATTAAAATATTAAATAATAATTTATTTACTAAATTTAATCTTTTTAATAATTTATTTTTATATCTTTTAGTAACGTAACTAAAATTATTTTAAACCATACATTAACATTATATAAGGTGAGGTTAGGGTGGTAAAGTTCAGGTGCCGAGTATGTGTTTGAATAATGTTTGAAGTAGGTAACTATATTCAATTCATATGTGATTAATCAGTAATAACTAATAAGTAATGACCTAATGTCGAATAACAAAATAAACATAATTTTGAATATGAATATTGAATATACCTACCCTTCTATAGTTCTATACACGTCTGACTTCATCAGGGCATCTGCATTTAAACATTATTTTAAAAAATTCGACAAAACGACAGCTTTAATTTTCAAATTGTAAAACCAATTTGCAATTAATTTGCTAAAAATGTTGACGTAATTTTAATTAAAATCGAATATGATTGGGGCTGTATGAATTTAGTCCCTCCAATTTAAAATATAAATTTACACTTTTAATATTGTAATTTGTAAATTCTAAAAATAATAATATTATTATTATTATTATTATTATTACTATTGTTTTATCATTGAATTTCCAACTTTCCGGTGGCAATTGCAGCCACAAACAATTCAGTTTTTATTAAAACGCCATATTTTATAATGTGCAACTAGCTAACGATATATTTTATGCCGATTATTTTATATAATATATAGATTTACTGCGTTTTGATATTTGCATATCGATAATTCCAGTCAAACAGAATAATATTATAATATATTATACCCAAACGAGTAATGATATTGTTAAGTCGTTTACTGCATAAATGTGCGTATATTGTATACGATTTATGAAGACGAAGGGTATAATAAAATTATGAAGATAATAAATAATATTATATAAGGCAACGCAGGCAATGAATTATTGCCTTTTATGTTTTTTTTTTTTTTTTTTTTTTTTTTTTTTTTTTTTAAATTATTTATTACTATTATTTTACTCGCACTTCATAAATTATGAATATTATCTATAAAATAATAATATATTCAATTAATAATATATTATCTATAATTAAATACGTAGGTATATTGGGCGTCCACTACGATTTATTTATATTATAATTTATAAACCAGTATAAAGTGCTAAGTAGTTAATCCATAATATTAGTGTTTATACTTATTTGACTAAAAAACGAAATTCTGTATCACTCTGTATACGGTCATTCAACGAATAATTGTTCGAGAGGTTTTTCTATTATATATTATACAGACAAGATTATACGCGTATAAAATACATACGGATGAGTTAATCTATTTTAAATCGCTTCATTCTCCTTTCCCGGCAATTTCTCTCTCCCACCAATATAATATTATGTATAATAATATGCACATTCATAAGGATTAACAAAATCCTAAACTATTATCAGAAATAATCGCTCGTCCATTGTTAACGGACGAGCGGATTATTCTGTGTATAGTCATTAATTATTATGATATATATATATATATATTATATAGTGTATTTCCTCACGGAATATAATTCCGAAATAAAGAAACTTGTCCGTCGTAGAAGAGATAATTTAAAACGTTGTGTCGACACGTGTCGTATATATTATTATTATATATACGACTATCCGATATATTTAGACGTTTCCGATTCATAAATATTACTATATAATATTACGAGTATATATTATAGCGTACGATTTATATCTTAATGTATTATAATCATATATTATGTATATAGGATTAAGATATGATATTTTTGACTAAGAAAATGCAAATATAATCATACATATGAGTATAAATTATAAGTTTATAACAGTAGTTAAATCGTTTTGAAAAATCATTTTTTTTTTTGGTTCTTTTAATACACATCGAGATTATATTATTATATATTTATATGTATATACGTCTAAGTGATATTTCAAATTACTTCTACGTTATACATACTCGTATATATAAATATGATTTAAGGATCTAAATATTAAAACTATAATCCGATATGGGCGATATGGCGATATTAATATAACATATTACATTTCGAATATCCAAGAAACATCTTATTTCTCACAATATGTTCGACTACAAATAACGTAATTTCAATACTAAAAAAAAATTCTCAAAATTAATGCAACGAAATAAACATTTTTAAAAGTAAAATTAAAAAAAAAAGCAAGGAAAGGGATGCTGTTGTGGAAGAGATACAGATGTAAAGAGAATAGTGTTGAATTTTGATTAACATTTGAATGCAATGATAAATCATTATTAGTTATTATTACATTCGTCAAAACGATTTTGAGCGAAGTTCATCAGATAATATATGTACCGATTACAATTTTTACATTTATCAGTCTTTACTTTCAATATAAATAATTTATCATAAAACCCCTAAATGAGTTACCTAAATCTAACAGTACCTACTTCGCTCATACTTCTAATGTGATGATTTATCATTGCATAAAAATATTAATCAAAATTCAACACTATTCTCTTTAAACCTGTATTCTTTCCACACCAGTTTCCCTTCTTTTAAACAGTAAAAATCAACTACCTTCCCTTAAACAGCTATAAAAAAAAAAAATCGTAAATGTAAAAATGCATAATTAATTGGAACTGAATTGAGTAAAATGTATTTGAGCTTCAAATTTAAAAAACACATCGTTTTAAAACCAATACATTTTTCGTTTTTTTCAAAAAGTCTTTTTTGATTTGTTCTATGCCACACATTAATATTGTTGTATATTGTTGTAAATCAAATACCTATACGCAACGTTAATAAATTTAATTCTATATATTTTATAATATGTACCTAATTTGTATAAAAATTTCGTAGTAATTATATATTATTTACTCATTCAATTTTTTGTAATTTTTTTCATTATTACAAAGTTTATTTTATGCACGCCAAGAACAAACCTATATAATAATGTAATATTTTTAGTTATTTAATAAGGTCAACTATAATATATCATTTATTAAGGCTGAGTAAACTAAAAATTATAACTGAAAGTCTAATATCCCACCGGGCATATTATATATTGCTGACTGTCAACAAAATGCGATATTATTTAGTTTCATTTTATACTTACAACCTAAAAACGTGTGAATATATACAGGTATATTCAAAAACCAATTTATTTTATTCACGGTATATTATAATATTATAATCGTTAAAATATCTCAGATATTTCTCGGGTCATTATAAAATGATATTATATTTTTTAAATAATATCCAGTATATATTAATATTAAAATAATGTTTTATTTGAAGGAATTCACGTTAAATATTAAAATAAAAAAATATTTCCCGTATTATTCGTATAGGTAATACATTTTAAAGTTAAAATATCTTTGAATTTACAAGAAAAAAACCACTAATGAATTTTAATAGACGGTAATGATAATATAATAATAAAATTTTACAAAACAACGCATATACGAACAAAACTTAATGAGAACATCACGGGACCGCAAAACATGATTTTCTAGTTAAAGAGCAAATATTTCTCATTAAAACTTTTGTATTTCCTCGAACAAAAATAATAAAGCTTTCATAAAATTAATAAAATTTACAAATTTCTAAACTATGATCGATGAACATGTTTTATGTAAATATAAAATCTGCCATCGGTCTGAATATAAAATTTATTTTTTGTGTGTATTTATATAGGATTTATGACATTAAAATAATAACTCGTTCAATTTTGTTCATTTTTAATTGAACAATGTTTAACAAGTTTTAGTAAAAATAACGTTTTTTTTTTTTTTTTTTTTTAATGGCAAATTACATAATTTAAAAATTATAATTACATTTCACATTTGCATTAATTTTTTTTTTTTTATTTAAAAATACTTGTATGAGTACCTACTATACGCAATAGTGTAACACTTTTAAATGAAAATATACGAGTATAACTGCATAAAATAATTATTAATTATATATAATTATAATAAAATATGTAAAAATACATTTTTTTAACAGTTTGTAAATTAGAAAAAATATATATAAGTAGTAATTTAACACAGTAATAATCTCATTTAATCATGAGACAAATTAATAGTGGAATAATTTACAAACAACGTATTGTTATATAAAAGTGTAATATTATTCTTTAAATTTTCGTTTATTCATCACTAGCTGAAGTATAATAATAATAAAAATACAATTAATTTTTCAAAATTATTTTATACTTTTGCCTGTAACAATATTTTTCATAATCATCTTATTAATTTCATATTATTTTATTAATCATATTATATATGATATATGAATATAATAATTAATAATTTTACAGTTATTTTTTATTATAATTATTTATTATTGTTTTGATTAGCACAATGAATTGTCTTATTAGATTTATAAATAAATGAATTACGAGTATATTTCTAATTTAACTTCTATTTGAAAATATCGAAATTTTTATAATTGTACAAATATTTATATACAAATGGAGAATACAAAATTTTATAAACATAAACCACGGTTCATTTAATCAATTATATTATTATAAAAACGAAATAATGAATAGGTAGTATAATTTAATTATTAAATATTGAGAATACAAATTACAGTAATGATTATAATATAATATTTATATGGATAAAAATATAGAATATAGTATATTATAACGTTCTATTCTGTAATATTTTTTTAAAAATTTGTTTATAAATTAAGTATTAAGTACTATTTTGAAAAAATGAATATTTTTGATTAACTAATGGTCTAATATTGTAAGATTTTTGTGTAATTACTTTCGAAAAATTCAAATATTATAGTATAGTCTTCACTCTTGACGATGTCTAAAGAATTCAATATAATGTGTACAGACTTCTTTGACGAAAATTTTACCTCATAGTCATATGATAATCAGACACCATCTATAATACCCCAAAAAGTGTCCTCAGATTTTGGAACTAAGTTAAGCTAAACCTATTCGTTGTAACTTGTAACGGATCATTTTTATTGCTATATTCAAAGGGTGCTAAATATTGTATAATATTTATTTATATAAACAAAATAAATAATATAAAAAAGTAAGGAAAGAGATATTCGTGTGGAAGAGATACAGGTGTGAAGAGGACAGTATTGAATTTTGATTAACATTTGAATGCAACGATAAATCATTATATTCGTAAAAACGATTTTGAGCGAAGTTCTTTAGATAATATAAGCATTAATTTAAATTTTATATTTTGAGCCAACAAATTTGGAAAAATGTTTACAATTTTATTGAAGTACACTGATTTATATTTATATTTATATCTTAACGTATTTCTAAAATATTAGAAAAATCTCAAGACTCAATTTTTTTTTATAGGTATTTTAATTTGAAATTAAAAAAAGTAAAATCAATATTTAAAGTATTTATATGGATTCTTCTTATCATATTCATATTTTATTATTTTACAATAATGTTAAATAAAATCAACAAAATTTTTTTGAAGCTCAAATACATTTTACTTAACTCATTTCTAATTAATTTTGAATTATTACATTTACAATTTTTTTTTTATAGCTGTTTTAAGTATAAAAAGCAAGGGAAGGGATAATTATTGTGGAAAGGATACAAGTATAAAGAGTATAGTGTTGATTTTGATTAACATTTGAATTCAATGATAAATCATTACATTCGAAAAACGATTCTTAGCAAAATTCTATCAGATTTGGGTATTTAAGTGACTAATTTAGGGGTTTTATGATGAATTTATTATATTGAACGTAAGGAATGATAAATGTAAAAATTTTAATCGGTACAATATTATATTATCTGATGAACTTGGTTCAAAATTGTTTTAACGATTGTATTGATTTATCATTGCATTCAAATGTTAATCTAAATTCAACACTATTCTCTTTACACCTGAATCCCTTCCACAGCAGTATAACTTACCTTTTTTTTAAAAAAAAAAAGACACAGATCATTGTAAACCCAATAGATTTTTTCGCTTCTCTTAAAATATAAAATTAAATAAATATAATTAAAAAATTGTTTGTATAAATATAAAAATTACCAACTAATTATTTTGATATGTGTCATTATATAAACATAAGAAAATAAAAATGTTATGCTGGGTATAAAAATAATTTTTCTACGTTGGTTTTGATGATGTATGATTTTGTAACCAATGTCACAATTTTTTTATTTTTTTTTTTTTTTATATAATGACTGCTTTGTTCATAGAGTGAATGAAAATATAAGAAAATACGTTCACAAATCATAATATGTTTATATTATAACATGATAAAAATATATTCATGATAAAGATTGCAAAAAGAAAAATTTGTATATTTTATACAAGTATAACAACGTAATAAATTATTTATTTCCCATAATTGATAATATAGTGAATTTGGCACTTCTTGACCCAGAGTCCAGAAATTATCTCGCACGCTCGACGGTGCAAATAAATCCAGATGCTGCAACCTGCATGTTTAACCTTTTCTTTACGTATAAAAAATTATTTTTTATCCTCATGGGTTCATAAAGGTAATACGATATATCATACGACCATTAGCATAATTATTATTAAATCACGTGGTTCGTTCGCAAGAGACGTGTTTTTTTCTGTTACGAGCGTTTAGTTACCTACGTTCAAGGGTGCGCGTTTTGTTACACAAAGGTCGCGTCAAAGAGCGTCGAATTAAAACTAATATAATAATAAGGCAAGAACACAAAAATAAAATTTCGTCAAGTTACTTAGGTATACGAGTATATAAAATGTCAATATTTAATAATTGTTTATTAACTACTAAAATTTTCAAAAACATTTCATGGGGGACGTTAAACCCCTAAAATCCCACCTTTTAAACTTGACTGATAATAATATTGTTATATCAGTAGTTATCAAACTTAAACTTAATTGGCAGGTTTGCGAGAGCATATAATATTATGTAAATTAAAAGCCAAAGCAGATTTTTATTCAATACGAAATATTGTCTTGTATACAATCAATAGTTTACTGAAATGACTGCATATATATAATATTTATGATAATACGTATTTATAACCGCCCGAATGAAACTATCTACCATATTGGATAAAAATTTGGGCTGACAATTTTAGATATGTGTAGAATATTTTCCGGTTATTTATTTTATGTTTTTTAATGCAGTGCTTTTATCCTACAATGGCATATTTAAGATTTTGTCGAAACGATGGGATATGCATCGGAAAATATTAAATTGTACAGAGTTGGGTAAAAAGAAAAAGTTATTATCTATCAAAAAATAACACTAGAAAAAAAGTCATGGGGGATTTATACCTCTACGAACGATTACGTTTGTTTTTCTATGAAATATTGAACTTTGATATTTTCTAAAATTCTCATTTTTACATACCTAAATTATGTTCGATAAAATTGGCAATTTCGAGTTTTAAGATCTTAAAATTTTACTAAAGGTTCCTCATATGTTGCTTGACGTGCCTTAAAAATATTAGAAAAATCGATTATCTCTACCCTTTTTTTTTTATAGCTGTTTATAGAATAAAAAGAAGAACTGATACTCTTAGCTGCCTCAGGGATACAGGTATGCAAAAGCAAATCATAGTGTTTTATTTTAATTAGAATTTGAATGCAATGATAAACTATTGCACTCGAAAAAAGTATTTTGAGATAAGTTCTGTCAGATAAGGGCATTTGGGTGAAAAAGGATTGTATGAGCATTTATGTTGAACTTAAGAGACTTAAAACTTTATAGAGTGTTCATTTATGTACTATATGTGTAGGTACATAATGGTTTCTATATGTGTGATAAAATTTTTCGTTTTAATTATTTAATAAAAAAATGACAAAATTTTAATCAATACCTAACCTAACCTAACCTACATTATCTGGCTGAACTTCGCTCAGAATTGTTTTTTTCGAATGCAATGGTTTATCATTGCAATCAAATTCTAATTAAAATTAAACACTAGATTTGCCCACCTATATTACTACGGCAGGAGTATTAGCTCGTCTTTTATTATTATCATTATTATCATTATTATCATTATTATCATTATTATCATTATTATCATTATTATCATTATTAGTAGTAGTAATAATAGTACCTATTGGGCAAAATATGTCATATTATAATATTTATTTTTATTAAACTCCGTAAAATAGTAACAGCCAAATAATATACGTATATACCATATACGAGTGTACCTAGGTAAAGATAAATAATACTTTCTTCTCTTTTTGTATACATTTTTTTAATATCATAAAAATCATCATTGAATATTTCAAATATTAATATTATATAATATATATATATATTATATATTATTATATTCAAGAAAGATAGGTTCGAATAATATAGATACCTGACAGCTCAATAATATTAATATTATGTCTTATAAATCAATTTTATTTTGTATCCATAAGACTTGTAACATAAATTATTATACCTTCTTACAAACAATATTATATTATAAAACTCATAAATATGTTTTTTCATACAGCATGTCGTCGTGAGCATATTATAATTTAGTTTTTAATTGAACGATAAATATTTAATTGAAACAATGTATCTATTCAAAAAAAAAAAAATAAATAAATAATAATAAATATTTCTTATAGGTATACATATTATTAAAAAAGCTAGGTAATACTAGGCACACTCCGCGTCAGTTACACGCGACGAAGTGAACGAATGTTTGCGAAATAAAATAATTTGACTTTTCCCATCGCTATCGGATCCGGCAGAATCCCGACCCATAAGTAATGCGACTCGTATATGAAAGTGATTATAAGTTGAACAATATTCACGTGTTTTTAAGTATAAATCCTAAAAAATTCAATATTGTTATCAATATTCTCAAACGTTTCAGAAACAAATGAACATTAATTATTCTTGTTTGCCAATGTTTTAATACTACAAATTAGAACATATTAAATTGAAAATTAAAATTAAAAACTATCAGTATAAAAATTAAAATAAATGTTATCATTATTAATTTTCGTCAGAATAAAATCGTCTAAATAAATATTATTTTGTCCATTCATAACATATAATTTTACTTCAATCTCTATGCTTACACCGTTTATACAGGTATTAATTTAATTTCCTACAAATTTTCTACAATAATTATCTCGTCATATTTTTACCAAGTATAATTTTTTGTTTGTCATCGTCTTTGTAAATGCATAACAAAATCAATAACTTTAAACTTCAATTATATAATATCATTCATATCTATCATCGCATAATGTTGATGGATATCGATACGTGTCCGATCGGATTTTAAAATTCATATTCGTGCGAATGTAAGAAAAAAAAATTGTGTACACTGTACAGTATCAGATTGAAAATCAAGTAGGTAAATAATTAAAAATAACGGTCAAAGTTCCAAAGGTCAAAGACTACATGGTTTACATGAACTATTAACCACTATAATTAATATAAAAAAAAAAAAAATACCGTATGTTTGAAATGTCACATGATGACGTTGTAAGTTAATTGTACGGTATGTTCTATGTGAAAGGAATAATAATACGTACGCGTGGACTATAGTATTTATCTCGCTAAGCACGTTTATCGACGCTAATAACCACATTATTATTATTATTATTATTATTATTATTATTATTATTATTATTATTATTATTATTATTATTATTATTATTAAGTTATGAACTTAGTTATATACCGCATATTATGCTTTATAATTCTATACCTAGGTACACACGTAACTATTAGTGTACCATCATTAGGGTGGTCCTAGTGTATATAGGTGAATTTTTTTTTTTTTAATTTTTAATGGGCCACCCCTAAATTTTGTTTCAAACCTTATAAAAATAATGTGTGTAAAATTTAACCATAATATTTCAACTCTAAGGTGTGCCTCAAGAGGGTTGAAATTTCAGTTTAAGGGTAGTTTTCAGTTTCTTTCAAATATCTTGGAAAATATTGTAAATTTTTGAAAAGTACAAATTATAAAAATTTAAATCACCCTTAAAAATGTTTCTTTGATAAATTATGTATCGTGAACTATTTCATAATAATAATTAACAATCGTAGAATGTGATGATATTTCTATAATATTGGTTTCATTAAAATAATTTAATAACGTTTGAATTATACATTTTTAAAAATTTGTTTAATGTTCATATAATATCATAAACAAAATTAAATTAAATACATAATAATATAATTATTAAAATTAAATATCTTATATAATAATATTTTACATTATATTATATTTTTTTTTAAGTGTACACTGTTTTACATTGGGATATTTACGTCTATAGTCATATACTGTTTGCATTAAAAATTGTTTTTGTTCTTCGTCTTTAGTGATTTTATCATTAAAATTGCTAATCAATTTCACACCTCGCTCAGCTGCATCATTTACAACTTTAATATTATTAAAGATTGATATACCTTTTTGGTAATAATTGTCATTCGCCTACCAGTCTGCTGGATTTTGTTGAAGGAAATCTGTAGCAATGTCAAACCTTTCAAATAATTTCATTGAAGAGCAATTAATAAAATCATAAATTTGTTTATTTTTAAAAATACATGATTATTTATTGGAACAGCAATACATTTGACTACATTTTCATTTCCGTCATCTGTATTTTTAAGTGAATCAACCATTTTGATTTTCAATAATATGGAAACATTTGAATCAAAAAAGGCAAAAGCGGCAGTTTCAGAATTAAGGTACCATAAGTGACCACAAAATTTTTGAATTTTTGAAAAAAACAAGTTGATGTGAAGTATATCCAATTAAATAAATATTTTCACGAAAAAGTCTTTTAGTGGTCATTTTATTTTAATATATTAATTCAAAAAACAGGCAAACAACACGAGAAAGACATTGAATGAGACACAGCAAGTCAGCAACAAACGGAATGTCGTAATTCCAAACTTTGTGGTATAATATAATATAATTAATAGATAAGTAGTTATATCAAAACCACTTTAAGATAATTTATTAATTATATAAAGTAGAAATAAAGATTACCTATATTTATCCGATATCAAAGGACAGGTCATTATACATTTTAAACAGGTATTGTAGATTTATAATCAGAAAATACTATCGTTACTTTTAAACGGCATACAGTTAGAAATAAAATATTATATAATTTAAAATAATCGTTAATTGATAATAATTCTAATCTTATTAAAATAGGTAAGAATTGATTAAATAGTATTTTATTTATTATATAAATATTAAACATAATATTATATTATTGTTTCAGTGGTATTAATTTTAGTAGTACGAGTATATGCAAAAAACCAATATTTTAAAAACATTATATTCTATGATTTTTAATTATTTTTTCATGAAATGGTTCACGTTACAGAATTTATCAATTTTTAAGAGAAATTTAATTTTCTATAATTTTTGCAATTTGTACTTTTCAAAAATTTACAATATTTTCCGAGATATTTGAAAAAAAAACAGAAAAATACCCTTAAACTGAAATTTCAACCCTGTTGAGGCACACCTTAGGGTTGAAATAATATGTTTAAATTTTACACACTTTATTTTTAAATGGTTTAAAACAAAATTTAGGGGTGGCCCATTAAAAATTGTAATCTTTATAAATAAGGACCACCCTAACCATCATATTATATAATATTATATTTTCGTATTTTCTTCTTATATTATCTCACAAGCATAACGGTTTGATTTCAACGTCATGAATCATGATGAACACTCTGTAAATTAAAATAATATGCGTACACACTGTTAAGAATTCCGTTGCGAAAATAATGTCTCTGATAATTAAAACGATGAATTGCTACTTTATTATAATTACAATAAATAAATAAATAAATTTAAAAATGATCTATACCAAAAATGGTAGGAAACACGAGCCATATAGAATACCATAATATCGTACACGTGTATAGGACGTCATGTGAGATTAAGACTTACTGGGCTAATATCGGTTTTTAATTTAATAGTTTTACAAAACGTGATCTAAAAACTGTTCAGAGACAAGAAATTGGCCCGAATTAAAATATATACCTAGGAAAAACTGCCCCGAAATGATGATGACTTCCCTGAAAGGACGCGCGTATATACAGTCAGGGGTAAACTTTGTTGCTTATATAATACGCCGCGTATCAAAACCAAATGACGTAAAACTTTAATGTAATATTATAATGTGTCGTATAGTTTTTTCGTCCGTATATTTTTTTATATTAAATACCTACTGAATTTATATACGCCTCGCCACGTTTCTGCCGTAATCTCTGGCGAAAACACAGAAACCGTTTTTATTAAACCATAATATTATATTATTATATAACGTAATATAATAATAATAATAATAATAATAATAATAATAATAATAATAATAATAATAATAATAATAATAATAATAATAATAATAATAACTTCTACAAAAATATTATATTATTTATTTTTCGTTTTCACCCCTCAAGTCCCGTTATTTGTTAGGTATTATTATTATTTTTTTTTTTTTACGAATATTATTAAATTCTGTATTTTGATATAATGCATTAAATATTATTATATTATGTAGAGAGGAAAAATAATATATGTAAAAAATAATTTTGAAAATCTAAACTTGCCATCGGTTCGGTATATATCTAAACAGAAACTGCGTCGGTTTTATACGATCGACAAACAGTACGCGTGGAGTCCCAGCTCATTATTTCAGTCCCCATACAACCATTCCGGTCGTAAAGGCTATAACAAGTATATCGTGAGAATATTGACGGCAGGTGCGAATAGAGGTCGTAATAAGTCTCCGAAGACGGATTCATCGTTTTTGCACCCCCTTTTATGTTATACGTGACGCGAAGTAGTTAAGTGCAATATTAAGTTTTTTTTTATTTATATATTATGTATTTTCCTTTCCTAACGAGCGGCTAACCTATATTTTATTTATTTTTTTTCCCCATTCGACGAATATTACAAAATATTTTCTTTTCCAAGAAAAAACGCAATCTTATTACCTATAATATAATAATATTCTATGTTTTGTTGTCGTTCTAATAATAAATAAGTTCATACGTCATAATGTTTTCTTACTGCCACATGTCGATTTATCTACTATATGTGTCGCGAAAACATGAAAAACTAGGTCACGTGTTACATTTGAAAATAATAACCTAATATTATCTAATATCTGGTATACCGAATGTGATTTCGCGTTTTTTTCTTTTGTAACTTCTGTCGCATCACAATATAATAGTAATAATATGTTATAAAATTATATTAATTTATAATTTTTATTAAAATATAACAGTGTTAACGTTAAGTTTTTTTATATTATAATATATGGAATTTATTTTATAATATTACATTCGGAAAACTCTTTTTATAAACTGAGAACGTATTTATAATAAATACGATTTATACGCGTACAAGCAACATTCGTGAACTCGCATATTATTATATTATTGTACGGCCTAATGTTTAGATAAATCATATTAATATGTTTGAATAAGTTATTTCCGCCTATGCGCGTTTTTAAAAAAATATTAAAATGTCCCGAGAGTAAAATGAAAAAAAAAAAATATTATTTGAAATTATGATTTTATATGGAATTAAAAAAAAAAAAAACAAAAAGAACTAAACATAATTTATTTATTTATCTATAAAAATATAGTCGATCAAAATATAATAATGCGGAATAATCCTTCTCATAAATTCGTGTGTACACGTTTGTAAATTAATATTTTATTATTCAAAATTTTTATGTAGCTAGGCCGCGAAATACTAGTTGGAAGTAAGCGTATTAATATAATACAAATATCACACAATAATGATAATTCAATTGCGCTTAATAGGACATGTATATTATAATGGTATATACACGAGAAAAGAAATTTAAATTTAATTAATAAATCGGTTTGTTCGATTAATACGATTGTATTATAAAATAATATGCGTTATACCAACATAATATTACAATATAATATAGACGTTCATCCCGATCTGATTGTTTTACTAATTATTATTATTATTATTTATTCTACCCCTAGTTTAATTTTAATTTCGCTAATGTAGTCTCTCAAAATCACTACGTATATACGTATATGTTTGTCGTTATACTTTGTTAAGTATCATAAAAAAAATTAATATTTTTTATGAACAAATAAATATATTATATTATGCTTAAAATAACAACTGCAGTACCTAGGCAATGTTTCTTGTGCGCGTGTTACCGTAAATAATAATAATAAAAAAGTGTCTTTATGGGATATATTTCGATGATATATACATAATATATGTAATATTAGAATATATTTATTATTAGTGTCCATCGAAGGATGGCGATAATAAACCACGAAGAAAATATATAATAATATAATATTATTACATGTATTTTTTTTCCTTTACCGATGCGGTGCTTTGTTTTTTTTATATAGATGATATAATATATTTTTTATACGATCTTAGAGTAACTCGAATTCGTTTCCAAAAAAAAAAAAAAAAGAAAAAACGCGGCCACATTACACGATATATAGTCATAGGATACCTATATTATTATACTGAATTTATGGAAGGAGTGAAAGGGAGGAAAGGAAATCAAATAATAATGATGATAAAAAAAAAAAAAAAAAAGGTCTGTTCGAAAAATAATTTCCAATGTCCACAAAAACACGTACGAAACGATGTGTTTATATATATATATATATATATTATAATATAATATAGAACCGTGAGATTTAGAATGATTCATTGTTTTTACAGACACGCGGAAGACCGAAGACGGCCATATTGTCATTACGAGGCTTGAACAAATTGAACGTACCTATATATATATCTGTGTATAATAATGATAATAATAATAATAATAATAATAATAATAATAATGACTCCGCTTGGAAAAAGGTACGTACTACAATATTATAGTTTCACAAAAATTATATACCCAGACGACCGAGGAAATTCGTACCTATTATTTAAACGAGAAAAATATCTCAAGTATTATCATGTCCTAAATACTTAAATAATCAAATATTATATACGAAAAAAACTGCAAGGTAATTGATATAATATATAAATTAATGGCGAATCTAAAATTTTCAGTTGTGTTTTATAACCGTCTAAACTTTATTTTAAAGTATAGAATTTCTGTAAAATTGCTTGCTTTAAATATAAAGATTTATATATGTACGTATTATGTATATAATATAATATCATGTATGGGTCATAATTATTATTCTTTTTTTTCACAAAAATATTAATTTGGGATTATGGTATAGAGAATTTAATTTAGTTGATATACCTACCTATAAAGGTATAATTTTTCGAATATCCAAATAGTTTTCTTTTAATTATATTATATAAATAAAATAATATATATAATATTATATTTATATATACCTATATATAAATCAGTTAAGTACGTAAAAACGAAATAATTTTGACAAACTTGATTTTCATATTTTTATGACATTGATATAACTTTATAAATATAAGTATAAGTAATAGCTTCAATAAATTGTTTTTTTTTTTATAAAATATTATTTATCATTATCACGTTACAATATGTAAAATGTAATACTACATTACTATTTTCACGTCTTTAAATTTTAGATTAAGAGCGAAGCGAAGAATGTATTGGTTTATAATGATATGGACATTTAGGTGACGTGAGATTTTATGATAATTTATATTGAACTTAGAGACTTTAAAATTGTATAGGTGTACTATATGTGTACCTAATGGTCTCTATGTGTGTGATAAAATTCTGCGTTTTAAATATTTAATAAAAAATGTCAAAATTTCAATCAATACCTACATTATCTGACTGAACATCGCTCAGAATTGTTTTTTTCGAATGCAATGGTTTATCATTGCAATCAAATTCTAATTAAAATTAAACACTATGATTTGCACACATGTATCCCTGCGGCAGGAAGTATTATCTCTTTTATTATAATAATGTATAACGTTACTAAATGTTGACATTTAGATTTTGAGATTTGCATTACGTATTGATCATTTACACATTAATATATATTAAATATTATGACTCTATTCTATTAGCATTCATATGTTTATATTATAGAATCGAGTAAGATTATTACATCTACGAATATTATAATAAATTATGTCATTATGAGACGATGTATTCTTAGGTTAAGTTAGATTATAATATACCGTATTTCTATTGCACCATATTTCTTTACGAAACCTACTTTTTAAATATTATAAATAACAAATAACAATTATTACGTCAAATATATATATATTGAACGTAGTGAACAAGCAGTATTTCGTATTTTTAATTATCCAAGAGAAAATTTTAAAGTTTAATCCGAGATTCACATCTCGGATTTCATAATCCGAGACAAAAACAAAAAAAAATCTTGATCAGGAACAGCGACTTTTGTTTCAAAAACTAATTTAAAGTTTTCCTTTGACCATCGGTAAAGTTGTTAGGGTTTCTTAAAATATAATAAGAAAAAAAAAGAACTTTAGAAATTTCCTTTTCCCCCCGTCAAATATAATAACATAATACAGTTACGCGTATATATACCGTATATCTAGATGGTAGATTCGGAATAGAAAACGTATTGATTTATTTTTTTGCATTTTAGGCATATACGTAAGTACATAACTGGCGCAGAGACTTTCGAAATTCCTAATGAAATCCATTAGCATCGACTGTTGAAATTATGTATAGGTACGACAATAAACGTGGTTGATTTTCATCGGGTTTCCATAATATAATTTGAACGTTAAAATAATATTATATCTGTTATAATATATTTTTATTTCTATTCCATTCCACGTAAGTATATTATTATTATTATTATTTTATTTTCTATAATAATATAATATTACTTATTTCTACGTATATTGATACGAACACGCGCTTTATCATTGGTATACTTACAACCTTGAGTTGACAATAATATGATGGTATTCACCGCAACTACGGTTATATTATTATATCGCTGTATTCCAGGTGCGTTTGTCATTATATCCTTTATCTGTACTCGGTATAACCACGCGGTTCGTTTTCTTCTGCGTTTCAAAAGTTCGTGAATGGTCTAAAATCTCATAAGTAGAACATCAGTTTACAGAGAATGCCAACCGAATTTTGAGAAGAAGGAAAAGTTCACGTAAAATATTAATATTTTGTACCGGATAACTGTAGGTATTTGTGGAATATAATATATTTTATTATACCGGGTAACCAAATGTAACTTTAATAATATACCTAAGAAATAACAATATTAAAATATACATTAATATTATTACATGCACTCCCTATCACCGTCTCTGCTTAAAAATATAATATGGGTAATATGTATATATAAATTTATTTATTTAATATAAAAATCGATTTTTTAATAAAAAAAATTATTCTTAGTAGACCATTGCCAAAAGTATTTTGGCCATCCTTGGCTTACATCGTAATAATGCAGGTGAACGTTGCAGTATAGAAAATGTCTATATAGGTCTAACCGAAAACGTAAATAGTATATACGGGTAGGTTATTTTATTTGTTTTAGAAGAAATTATGTATTCGTAAACGCGTTCGAAATGGAAATCAGCCAAGAAAAATAACATATATACAAATTATCAAGGAAGAGTTTAATGTAAATTTCGGCAAATGTGAAATATCGGTGATTGTCTACAATAATGATAATAATAATAATAATAATAATAATAATAATAATAATAAATAGGGCTGGGATTTTAATGCCCTTAAAAACCTCAAAAAATGCACTTAAAAAAATTCAAAAATGACTTATAAAACTCAAAAAATGCACTAAAAAAATGCATTAAAATTATATTTAAAAAATTGGAAAAATTTTTTTAACTATATTACATTGTGTATTTTTTGGTTTTTTTTTTTTTAATAGTATATTGTACGCTGTTACTTGTACAGTTCTGTTTTACTTCTGGTTTAAATCATTCACTCTAAAATAATTTAAAAAAAAAAAAAAAAAATGTTTATATTTTAACTTGTTTTTGCTGGTTTTTATTACTAACCTGTACAATAATACATAATAGATTAATAGGTATATAATGGCTATAATTTTCGGGGAAAAACCTAGCTATGATAAAAAAATTTTAGACGATACTATAAAAAAGTTTATTATATATTTTGTATATATAATTTAATATTCGTACCGTCGGTTGTCAGCGAAAGTCTATTGTGAATCGCAACAACTTTCGTGTTCATTTTATGAAAAAATTGTGAAAAATGCTCTAAAAACTAATAAAATGCACTTAAAACATCAAAAAATGCCCTAAAAATGCATTTTAAGTTTAATTTTGTCAAAAAATGCAAAAAAAAATTACTTTAAAATAATCAATGTCACCAAAACACATTTTATACTTACCGACCAACGTTTCAAAACACCAGAAAAAAAGATGCATTAGCATCAAAACCCCAAATCCCAGCCCTAATAATAAATAATAGCAATAATATTAATTATAACAATAATAATTATAATTATAATAAAAAAAAAGCAAGGTAAGGATACTGGTGTGGAAGGGATAATATTGTAAATAGTGTAGAATTTTGATTAACATCAAATTTCAAAATTCAACACTATCTTCTTTACACCTGTATCCCTTTCACACCAATATCCCTTCCCTTGCTTTTTTATTCTTTAAACAGCTACAAAACAAAAAACAAAAAATCGTAAATATAATAATTCACAATGAATTGGAACTTAATTAAGTAAATATTATGTTTTAGCTACTGTATAATATTCATAATTTTTCGTCTATTTTATTGAACATTATTGTAAAATATTGAAATATAATAATAAGAATCTATATTAAGCCATTAAATATTGATTTTAATCAAATTTCAAATTTAACCACCTATAAAAAAAATTTATAGTTGATAATTTTATATTTTGTAAATACGTTAAGATGTATATTATTATGCTTTAATAAAATTTTCCAAATTTTTTTAAAATTTTTTGTCTCTTCAATTAATTTTTATTGTAAAATAATGTAGGAAATATAATAGACTTGGAGACTTGACATTTTTGTTGAGTATTTTCCAGGGCCTAAAATTTAAAAAATTTCGTACTACACGTTTACTCATTAAATTTATAGTAAAATAGTATAATATATATTATATATTTTAGATTGTGAGCAAAGCGATTTATTAAAAAAAATATTAATTTCTGAAAAAATAGGTACCTATTTATATTGATTTTTTAACTAGTAACTAATGGCTTCTTCAAATAGGTACCTACTTTAAGTTTTGAAATTTCATGTATTATATGGTTTTCAAATAATACTATCTATTTATAAAGCAAAAATGAAAAAAATAAAACTATAATCAACTACACAATATAAAATTTCGTACTATATATTTTATTATTCGTACTGCACTAAGAGTGTCGTAGTACACACAATTTTAGGCCCTGGTATTTTCAACAATAGCATTTGACATGCTTACAACAAAATTTCGAATAGAATATTTTACAAAATCCAAATAATTTATAAAATTTTCAATTTAGAGTTTAAAGTTCTGTACATTGAATGAAAAATTGCTATAATTATAAATGTTATTAAATAATTAAAAATAAAAATATATTATATTAATTAAAAAATAATTTAATATTATTAAAAATGCACTTAACATTTATGTGTAATATTTTTAAACTCGTTTGGTTCATTACGAATGTAATGATTCATCGTTGTTTTCAAATTTTAATAGTTAAAATACAACACAATGTCCTTCCGCCACCAATATTCCAATTCACACATGTATTCAGTCTATTTTCGTATGTTTGTAAATAAACACTATTTTCGAAGGTCGTAGCTTAAATTGATGATTATTCATATTGTAAGTACAAAAATGAAAATTTTAGTTGAAATATTTCTTATGATGATTTTTAAACGTTCGATTCGATCGACGTATATAATATATTTTTATATTTCACATTTTATTTTATTCAACCAACCGTCATCATAATATTGATTGACTGTTATTGAATCGGACTATCTTTCAACAATAATATTCCAATAATATCCAATAATTGTTATTATTCATAAGTCAGAAATCGGAATAAAATATATAAAGTTAAACAGTAGCAGTGATTTGGCTCGGAGTGTTAAAGGTTATGTACGATAAATTTTAATTAAACACGACATATAATATTGTGCAATTATATTATATTGTGTCTAGACGACATTACGACGAATCTTAACTACTGTTCGAATAGATTTTATATAGTCTTCCTGGTGTATTTGTTCGCAAATTATTATTATGTTTTATTCTATTCAAGAATAACATTATTTGTCTTTACTATTGCACCGAGTAATAATAACAATAATAATAATAATAATAATAATAATAATAATAATAATAATAATAA
>JAIUCT010000001.1:39112754-39125532 GCA_021307375.1 Tetraneura akinire | reverse complement strand
ATTATTATTATTATTATTATTATTATTATTATTATTATTATTATTATAATGTGGCGTATAAAAGAAAAAACGGCGTACAAGTTAGATATAAATGATGCGTATATACAACCAGTTTCTTTTATACCGGGAATATATTCTATATTATTATTCGTATACCCGAGTCCGAGTGTATACACACGTGTTATATTATACCAATGTATTATAATGCGTGTGTGTTTTATATAGCACGAATACAAACGGTTTTCTTACTCGTTTTATACTCGTAATGCCCATCGCGAGATTTTCACTCAATTCGTCGACGGATGAATAATATTATAATAATTTGCAATCGTCATTTGATACTTGCGATTTCTTTGGAGAAAAATTCGTAATTATTTTGCCATGCTTTATACGCGCGAAAAATAATTCATTTCAAAACGTATAAATACGAGTTTTCATTAATTATTATTAGTTATTGCCAAATCGTTCGTTTGTCACAATCGATTTTCGGCTATATGGCATATGCTATATTAATTTATAAATGGCGCGAGTGTGTTTTAAGTCTTCATGCATTATATAATATGTAACATTCGTATTAATTAATAGTAATAAAATAATAATACTGTATGAAGTCGATGAATGCTGTATAAAGCCGCCACGTGTACACCGTTTTAAGACGTTCGTAGGTGTATTACATTATTTATATCAATTTGTAATATAATGAATTTCAGCATGTACTTCGATATAATACCTGGTACCTAGTATTTACCAAGAATCAGGTATTGGTACCTGTGTATATCGCTTGATGATATTATTATAATATTGTGTATTACATAATAAATCAGTGTAATTTTCAACGAACATAGAGCAGAACCGACCGCGTGAAGGATTAATGGATAATGGATTATAAATTATAAATTTATAATATTATTAAATTTACGACATACCTAAAGTTTTTCAATATAATTATATATTTTCTATGTATACTACGTATATATTCAATTTAATTTATAGGTACAAAAATAAACTACTTAATTTATTGATTTTAATTTTATAGCACTATGGCGTGTTCATTTTTACATTTTTACACATTTCGATAGTGTTTTTTTTTATTGCTTTAAAAAAGAAACAATAGGTAAATATCCAAAAATCAGAAATTCGGAATAAATTGTATGCGAGATGCGACTAAGATGACGAATCACCGGATCAAAAAATCCTATATAGTACCTATACACAATGTGATAATGACGTGTTCTTTTTTTAAGACAATTTGATCCTTTTTTCTATTTTTTACTTTTGACAGAAAAGGTAAAAGTTATCCTTAAAAAGAAACAAACCGTGCGCAAAGAACAAATTATCTCATTCCCTACACCATGGTCAATACTATAAATTTATAAACGTACGTGTTTATTTTTTTTCCTACAATGATTTGTTTCGTGTACCTAACAAACGACTTTTTTTTGTTATTATTATTAGAAAATAAAACTAATAAATTCGTTAATTTTCAATTATAACAAAAATAATAATAATAATTATACTTTCAGACACCCTTCATAATAATATTATATATTCGATCGATTGGAATTTTTTGAGGCGCGAAGAATAAGAAAATAATTTGTATCCTTTTTCTCTTTTTGTCGTTCGTATATAATATTATTTATACAACACAACATGTGGGAACGTAGACACGTATTATATATTTTATATTGGACGAATAAATCCATAATTAATAACGTGCTGCTGCTCTAGTCTCGAAAATCTATAATATAATAATCGAGTCGTTAAACACAGAATAGAAAAATCAAACATGTTCTTGAAAATAGGGTGATATCAACCCGTCATTTCTCTTTTTATGATTTTCACTTTACAGTACCCCTCCAATTTTGTATCCTATAATAATACCTATAGTTCGTTTCCCTCGTGGATATAATGAATTATAGCTCTTTAATAGTACCTATATAATATATTATATATTTATATAGATAGCAGATAGGCAAATTTATATATATTATACTTAAACTACCAAGCAAGGATTAGAAATTTACTATTAATTTCAAATAATTTCTTATTTTTAAATTTTTAATTATTTTAAAATAAAATAAATTTTAAGTTTTTATCGCATGAAATATCACGTAAATAGAAATAATACTAAGGTTAGTAGTACGTATGGGATTGCCAGGATTGCGTGCTGTCATTGCTGTCAACGAAATTGTATACAACGTAAAAAAATATTATTCTCCACAAATATTCGAGTATCCCTCCGCATCAGTATACTTAATATAGTTATTTTCTCACATTTCAACAAACCGTAAAGTGGTACCTATGTCTAAAAATAAAAGATTTTTCACGCATACAAAACGATACTATAGCTATAATAATTTATTAATAATATAATAACATTAAATCAGATTGTGCACTGCCTATTTTACCTATAATACAAATTAATACAGTTGTGTGATTGACTCGCCAAAATCAATGTGATTACAACTACAAAATAAAACTATTTGATATACAATATTTATCGCATTATTTTTTTTATAAACACTTACAGACACAATAAAATAAGATCTTATCACTCATCGAAAGAACCTTAGATTATATATGATCACAGATATCTAAATTACACTAGATATCTGTGTATATGATTTTTTTAAGGATAGAATCATGTTTGTCTGATATCTTTGCCAGGTGAACCACCAATATACAATGTGCTGTAAATAATTTTATTCCGTTGATATGGTCATAATATGCTTTTGGCGAGCTGATAAAGGCTCGTTTTTTGTTTACTCGAGAAGTGCACAATCTATTTTTATGTTATCTGTGTTATAACGTAATGCGTGTTATAGTTTACTATTTTTAATTTGACACTCGACGACATCGCATCATTTTCTATTTTAATATAATAATATATTATGATGTCCGGAATTATTACGATAAACGTATTGTATATTTGTATATATTACGTAGTATAATAATATAAAGCAGGTGCTATAGTTTCATAATATAACGTTATATTTATGTATAGACGATATAATAGGTATATACGTAGAAGCTCTTATGACTTACATTATTAAAACTATTATAAGTATGATAGGTACTTATACATGTTTAAAATGTAACTTATATTATCTACTATTATAATCATATTATAATGAGAAAACGAGACGTGAAAAACAGTTTAACGAGATTATATTGTATCTACTTCTATTATAGTTATACACACACACGCACAATATATATATATATATTTGTAGAATTTTAAGGACGTTCAAGATTAAAAAATATTTTATTAACCTATAATTAGAATATCGCGTGCTGCAGTATTAATCTCATTGTATCCGAATACAGGGACTGAAACCGAACCTAAATATTCGGGATTGGAACTGTAACTCCTTAAAAACCCTGGAATCGGAATCGTATATGAAAACCGTTACACCTATATAATTTTTTTCAACCGAAACCGAATCCAAAATGATAATGATTTAGAATTTAAATGATGTTTAATTTTGTTTGTAACCTAACCACACCTGTATCCCTGCGGCAAGTGTATCAGCTCTTTTTTTTCTTTCTTTAATTTTCAACCAAAAAACTACTGACTGTCGTATATCGTACCTATGTAAAAAACTAAAAAGTTAGAAAATAAAATATTTTTTCAATACTTTTTGCCACGAAACATTTACATTTTTTTAAATTAAATTTGAAATAGTTTTATGATGTGTATATATATACGTTTTATATACTTAAGTCTCGAGTAATGATATATATATATATATGGTACTGTTTATATATTAAAAATTAAACCATCAAGTTGAAATAGACGAATAGTTTTTTGTTTCTAATAGTGAAAAGAAATACGAGTAATATAACCGTAATCAATTATTATACGACGTGTGAAGGTAACGTGTCAATCATTTATAGGCTGCAAGAAAATTAAATATACGTACGACAGTATTAACAAAATAACAGTAGCCAAGACGAAATTTAATTTATATAAGTATTATGAGTACCTATACATATACATATATATAAAATATAAAATATAATTAATCGTAATCAATGAATTTGTGATTTATAATATACAAGACGATGATATAGTATAATATAATATATATTTAATAAAATATCGTGTTTTTGATTTAGATTTCTCTCTAATCGTGGAAAAATGAATATTTTAGCAATATTTATACTATTTTAGAGTGTTTTTTTTTTTTTTTTTATATATAACTGCAGTTATAGAATATAATTGAATAAAAACAAATATATTACACGTATCTTTCTATCGATGGATATTATAAACCCGACAACATACGCAAGCTTTCTGAACACAATATTTTATGTCTAGGCGATAACGCGAACGAATATGATTCATACAAAGCTTTTCGCCCAATGAAAATAATATTATCGAATACGAAAAATCGCTTAATTCAGATACGAAATTCAAATAAATAATGTATGACGTATAATAATAAATATTAAAAATATAAATAATATATGGCGGAAGAACGATGACTGAGATTATCGCGCACGGATAATAGTTTTCGACGACTTTTCCCGAGACGAATAAAATTATTGTGTTCGGATGTGGAAAAAAAAGGGTTTCCATATAATTATATACGTCTTCGAAATGGTCTGCGAACCATAATATTTACGATTTATCTTTATTTATAACGTTTTTAAAATTTCCCGAGACCTATAGCATAATCATACTATATTAAATTATAAAAAGCAAGGGAAGTATAAGTACTTGTAATACAGGTGTAAAAAGGATAGTGTTGAATTTTTATTGAAATTTTAATACAATTATATATCGTTATATTTGAAAATACGATTTTGAGCGAAGTTCATCACATAACATATTATGTATTAATATATTTATATTTTACATTTATCAGTCTCTAAGTTCAATATATTTATATATACCCCTAAAACCCCTAAATTAATCTTCTAAATACCCAAATCTGACAGTACTTCGCTAAGAATCGTTTTTCAAATGTAATAATTTATCATTGCATTCAAATTTTAATCAAAATTAAACACTATCTTCTTAACAACTGTATACCTTCCATACCAGAATCCTTTCTCTTGAATTTTATAATTAATATATAGCTAGGTACAAAAAAAAAAAAAAAAAAAAAAAAAAAAACCGTAAATGTAATATTCACAATTAATTGGAACTTAATTAAATAAAATGTATTTTAACTTCAATAAAATTTTCAAAATTTTTTGTCAATTTTATATAGATTTATTATAAAATATTGAAATATAATAAAAATAACATATACGATAAATACCTTAAATATAGATTTTACTCAAATTTCAACTTTAAAAATTATACAAGAAATTGATACTTGAGAATTTTCTAATATTTCAAAACTACCCAATATGCAATTATGCTTCAATAAAGTACTCAGAAAATGTTTGTCATTTTTATTTATCATTATTGTAAAACTATTGTGAAATAATAAGAAGAATACTTGATTTTAAAATTTTTGATTAGATTAAAAATACTCACTTTAAACAGCTATAAAAGAAAATTGAGAATTGGGAATTTTCTCATATTTTTGTACCATTTTAATTAATATGAGAGTATACTTTAGTAAAATTTTCAGACGTAAAAATGCCAATTTTATCAAACATAATATACATAAAAACAAAAATTAAACGGAATAATAAAAGTTCTATATTAATTTTATGACATAAATGTGTAATACTGAACACGCAATGAAATTTTCAATTCTCTAAGTTCAAATTGGCTGATTTATCGTGAAATATTGAAAACAAATTCGTTGAAATTTTAGTTTTCGTGAAAAATGCCGTTTTTTCATCTTTTTCGGTCGTTTTTCCTATCACCTAGGGTTAATTTTATGAAATTCGTAAAATGACCTAAATAAAATACCAACTACATCCACTTTTCAACCGGAAACTTATGCTATTCGTGATAATTGGAGCATTATCTCGGGTCGAAAAAATGTCTTCATACATAAAAACATAAAAGAAAAGGAAACACACGTCATTGTAAAACAAATAAATTTTTTCACTTCGCTCAAAATCTAAAAACGGACGAAAATGATAAAAAATGCGACACGTACAATATTATTAATAATATTATACATCATACACTTGACGTTGACATCATATCTTAATTTATTATTTGAATCTTAATTATATATAATGTATATAAATCGACGGTTTACATTATTATCTAAGCCGCGACCACCTAACCGTCAGACTTAACCAGACGTAACTGCGTTCCGCGTTCGGTAAATAATAATATTAAATTATATACTGTTGCGGTTTGATCACGACGTGCGTTATATTATTATATTATACCCATGATAACATAATAAAATATGACATCATAATTTTACAATATATTCCGAATTACATGTTAATACATCAGCGGAATATATTATTATTATTATTATTATTATTATTATTATTATTATTATTATTGTAATTATTGTAATTATATAGCACCCGAAACAGACAAAACGAATAAACTCATTAATAACATATTGTTTTAGAATGCGTATCTATATTATAATATTATTATATGTACCTATATAATACACAAAGCGATGAATAGTTCTTCGATGCAGACGGTAGCCGTTGAGATTTTCTTATTATAAATTATTATTATTTAATACTCTGTATATAATAACACGTCTTGTGCCTATTTTGTAATATTATTATACGGCATTACGCGTACGTTAAACAAACGGTGATGCACGAAAACGAATAAGGTGTTGAATTTTAATATTTTTGTTGCGATAATGACTTTTTAATGGATTTATTTATTATTATTATCATTTTTTTTTTTTTTTTTTTACGTAGGTTTACGATAAAAGAGTACCGCGCTGACGTGCACAATATTACGTGTATATTGTAATATATTATTATATATTATACATTTATACCCACTAAATGAACGCGTATACGGAGTGATCGTAATATCTGATGATATTTTTATTTATATTGAAAGGAAACACCGTGAGAACATTAATCTATTTTTTTTTTATATATATATTATCATTATTTTTTTCAACGAGATAATCAAAAGCTGTTTTTTTTTTTTTTAAACGTAACCACATATCGGAGTATAAATAAATATAATATTTATTATACGTTTATTAAAATAAATAGATTTATAGAAATTATGCGAGGCGAATAATATTATGTACCTATAATCGTAATTTCAAAGTTTGAGTATTTTTCACGTTGGCTCGAAAAATAATATTATAAGCGCTATAAATTGACACTAAATTATTAAATATCGTCCGACATCGGTTACGCTCAGTAAATCGATAACAACCATTAAATTATTATTGTGGGCAAAATAACGTCGGATAAGTTAGGTGATATAAAAAAATGATTTTATGAAACTCCTAATAACATTATATCCTATGATAAACGTCAAAACGTCATTGTTTATTGCAAAATAATTTTATATATTCTTTATAAATACATAACTCATTTTTTTTTTTTTATGAAATAAATCGGTCGTTATATATTTTGAATATTAGATTTGAACGCGTTGTTAATCTCTCGTACATAAATTATTTTACGTTTCAAATGACGTATAATTTGTATAAAAGTGTATTATTGTTGACTGTTGTTGTATAATACATTATAAACTATTTTATCGAAAAGAAACGACGTTAAAGGGCGACCGATAAGCTTTTTTGGTAAAAAAAAAAAAAAAAAAACAGGACAAGTTTTTTGATGATTAGACCAATATATACGAATCAGTATACGAATTATTACGAGTATATAATAATATTATAGTTATAGTTATGCATTTATGCTACGATTTCATGTCCTTATTCTTTCTAACATGTAAATTTCTTCGTATGACGCGAATATACGATTATAAAACATAAAAGTACCTAATAATAAAAAGATGAGCTGATACTCCTGCCGCACAGGATACAGGTGTGCGAATCATAGCATTTAATTTTACTTAGAATTTGAATGCAATGATAAACCATTGCATTCGAAAAAACGATTCTGAGCGAAGTTCAGTCAGATAATGTAGGTATTGGTCATTTATTCATCGTTTTTTCTAACGCATAAGGTCAATAATTTTGAGAAATTCGAAAAATGACTTAAATATTGTACCAACTTCATTCACTTTCCAACCGGAAACATATAATGCTATTCGTGAAAATCGAAGCATTATTTCTGGTAGTAAAAGTGTCTTAATACATAAAAAAAAAAAAGACATACATCATTGTAAAACCAATACTTTCTTCGCTTCGTTCAGAATCTAAAATATAAATTTTCATGGATGGGACAAAAAATTATAATATAAATATAAAAATAAATCAATTTTTTCAAAATTCAAAGACGGTGGTCAATGGCGTATACGGTATACAAGGGAGTGTTTGGTTGTTATGACACCCCCTTTGACCGTAACATATATTATTGTATAGGTAATAGGTATACCTTTATTAATTGTTTTAATTTTAATTATTTTTATATTAAATATTAATATACTCATTTGTAAATAATTTAGTGCAACAAATTAATAACCTATTTATAAACCACAAAATTATTATAGCTGGCTTTTATTTTCTTATTTCTTATCTTATAAGAATAACAATTACAATCAACAAGTAATCCATGATTTAAGTAAATTTGATTCAAATGATATTGAAACAGATATGAAGTAATGGTATACACGTTTAGAAAAACTTAGTGTACAAGGTGTTCTTGACGCACTTAAAAAGTGCATTAAAGACCTCTAACCAAATGTATTTAAGGGGGAATATTCAATGACGTTATCAAAAAATTCTGTAGGAGCGCGTTACTACTGCCGCGTCTATCCAATCCAATACAGTAGTAATTTAGGGTGTGCGTGCGTGATTCAATAAATTTAAACACTTCGAAATTTAGTTCCATATCACAGTTCATTCAATATTATTCATATATTTATTATGAAAAATCATACTGTTTCCTAATTATTCAATTGTTTTCATATTATTTGACATTGTGTTTTAATTATGTTTATTTTAATAATTGAATAAGATATTTATTAATAACGATTTTCAAAAAATATATTTATTAATATTAATAAGTAAAAATTCGTTTTAATATAATATATTATTATATTAATAATAATGTTATCGTTGAGTTTCCTCGCGGTTAGGTTAGAAAAAGGAAGCTGCCATGATTATAATAATATTCAATATTATACAGTAAACGTCCAGAGACGTACTAGAGCACAAGAGCACAACGTGTGCAACACACACACACACACACATACACACACACACGATAATATATTATATCATTTTGTTTCTCCATCCTGTTTCTCACGGTCGGCGGGAAGCGAGTTCGTGGAAACGGCGCTAACAAATTACAAACGTACCTATGTACTAGTAATAATATATTATATACTATACTTATATTTTACAAAAATGTGTATCGATGACGAGCGTATATAATATTATTTAACCGTGTACAGGGTGTTTCACCATGTTTGTCCACAGGCCACAGCCAATAATTTTAGATCTACTCGTATTAAAAAATCTGATTTTTCCAACTTATTTATGTAGGTAAATTTTATTATTTAAAAAAAAAAAAATTATAATTATCAAGTTATAATTTATAACTTAAAAAGTTATAAGTTATATTATATAATATATTGAACATTTATAGTTTGTAATAATTGATTTTAGTTTATTTGAAATACAATAATCGTAATTTGTTAAATTTTATTATTTGACAACGGACATTTAGTCAAATGACTAGGCGTCGCCACGACCCACGAAACGATCAAAATGTAACATTCGTTAACCGTTTGTTGATAGTGCTAATAGCTAATACATTATTCATTTATTCTCTGTTTAATTAGCCAAAAATTCATTTTTTTTTTTTTTATCCTTTCATTTAGCCATAAATTTGGCCTACATTATTATTTTTTTTTTTTCGTTTAAATTTTATAATTTTAAGATTAATTATAACTACAAATTGGCTATCTTAAAATTGTATTAAATATGAAAACAAAGATTTTTATTATTTTTTTTTTTTTTTGGTTTAAAGTATTTGGTTTAAAGTATCAAATTTTAAAAATATGTAATATAGTTATTAGCTGGGACAAATCTGGTGAGACACCCTGTATATACTATATACGAATATACCTATGCGAAATACGTATATATAATATTTTGTTATGTACTCGTATATAGACGAAATGCTGACACGCCCTAAAATATAATAGGTACGCATTTTGTAAAGGCCGAGATATATTAAAATATTATGTAATATCATATTAATAATATTATACGAACGTTTATGTGCTGCGCAAAACGACTAAGTATTTTTTTAGTAAAAAAAAAAAAAAAAATTACTTTAAACTCTTTCACCTAACACGTTAAATATGTATGTACATAATATTCTAACTCGGTTTTTCGAACGGTCCGAATAAAAAAATATACTAAAGTCTGCAGTTTTACGTTGATAAAATGTACTATGTCGTGTTCATTTTTTTTAAAAAAATTAAAAAAAAAGAGAGAGAACTCCCCATATAGATTGAGGTTTGTCCGAATCGTATTATTTTTTCGATCTCGTATTTATGGTAAATACACGTCGCGTCGGCCCGTTAGATTTTACAAACAATTATTTTATACGTCATAATATATTATGGTTACGAAAACAACCCATAAAAATAATTCGTAAGTGATGTGATTCCTATATATTTTAATATATTGTGTTATACCTTATTCTGTATTGACAGATATTATAACATACGATAGGTATATAATATTGTAGGAAACAAATAAAAAAAACCACGGGAAATCGTCATTATAACTTAACAATAATAATGTATAGTTTTGCGAAAAAAAATTAGTTCCGTTTTTAACCGCGAAATTCTCGCGAGACGTTTACCTCTGGTCAAGAAACCATGCATAAAAGTTACCGTTAGCGGTAACGTAATATTACCACGATATTTTTCTATATAGTATTTACAAAACAAAATAATTTTAAGGAAACGGCATCGCGTTGTCGTTTTAATTCCGATCGTTGTATTAAATGTATATTATAAGACGACACGCTATTATAACTGTTTACGAGAAAACGTCCGAACGTATATATTATTATTATTATTATTATTATTATTATTATTAGGTGTATTATAATATTATAGTAATGATAACGACGAGACGATTGTGATAATACGCGAATCAAATCATACGTTTATGTATAAAATAAGTGTGTATATTTTTTCATTTAATATCAAATGTAGTCCTAGAAGACGACTATTATTGGAGACTTAAAGTCTTCATTCACGCACGGCATAATATTAATTTACATTTAAAAACAAGAAAAAACAAAAATGACAAAATTCTTAATTCCATTAAAATTACCAGGGTATTTGAAATACGTCTTTTTAAATATTTTTCCTACCTAGTTATTTCATTTGTACATATATTAAAATATATACCTACTGTACCTATTATACGGTTTAGGTATAAAACATATTCGTTTAAAAGAACATCAATATAATAAATATATATATAATAATTATGTAGGTATATACCAGTCGGTAAGAAATTTTATATAAATTTATTTTTTATTTTTATTTTTAGGTTAATATAATTGATATTGTAAGTGTATTATAAATTGTGTGACGTGCAATTCTTATAACATGACACGTAATCTATTTTGAATTGATTGATTATTCTGGGAAATAAAATTCATACTGATGTAAGAACTTTTTCATGGTAAATTACAATACGAGTATTTTATGACTCGACACGTTTTTTTTTTTTGTAAACTTATTTCGCGAAACATCATTTCAGTTTTTAATATAAAAGAAGCAAACACTTTTTTTTTTATAATTTAATTTCGGAAGAGTATTTACGCCTTTATGCTTGGTAATTTTTTAAAAAAAGTTTATTAAAATAACTACGTAGTAATTATTTAAAACGACACAAATTGATCGTTCATATTAAAATAATAAAATATATAACATAATCAGCAGGGAGACAGAAGTCTTATAGTAAATATTATAATATACCTTTGTTTAAAAAATAAATCCTCTCTTTTATTTTTTATACAATTTACAAAACACAACTCAATATAATATAAAAATATTTCTAACGATGGAGATTTGATTTTCGCTGAATTTAAAACGTTTTCGAAATAAGCGTGTGACGCTGAATTTCAACTAATAAAATAAAATAAAATATAATAATAAAATAAATAAAATAATTTATATTATGACAAAATCGAAAAATACGAAAAATTACATTTACAATAATATATTATAATTTATAATATATTTATTTCTACTATTATTAAGTACACACGCGTGGACACGGCAATGCGTGTTATAAATTATAATATTATATCCAAAGATATTTATCTAAACGTAAACAGGTTTACAAGTCGTAAGAGGTAAGACATATAACCATGAAAACTGAACTACGGGCAAAGAAATATTACCTGTATTATTTAATTCATTCCATTTTTTTAAGAACAACATTCCGCGCGGTAAAAATATGTGCCACTGGTCAAAATACCTCAATTTATTTATTTATATAATAATAATAATAATTTATTTATAATAAATTGTTATTATTATTCGATAATCCCACACGATCGTCGTCGTTTGTATAAATATCTCTTGGGCGATCATCCATATATAAACCGTTTGGCTACTGTTTCTCGAACGAGACGACACGCGACGAGTTTTTAATAATAATAATAATAATAATAATAATAATAATAATAATAATAATAATAATAATAATAATAATAATAATAATAATAATAATAATAATAATAATATCGT
>JAIUCT010000001.1:39085667-39112354 GCA_021307375.1 Tetraneura akinire | reverse complement strand
GAATTTTACGAAATATTCAATGTTCAATATTTTGTAGAAAAATTTAAGAAACGGTTCCAAAATTTTACCACATATGTATAATAGCTATGTGAACACCCAAAAAAATTTTCAGGTCGCTATCTTAAAAATTGCCTGAGTTATCGTGAAATATAGAAATTGAATTTGTCAAAATTTCATTTTTCGTGAAAAATGCCGCTTTTTCGTCATTTTTTCCAAGTTTTTTCTACCGCTTAGGGTCAATTTTGAGAAATTCAAAAAATGACCTAAATAAAGTACCAACTAGATCCACTTTGCTACCGGAAACATACCCTATTCGTGATAATCGGAGCATTATTTCGGGTAGTAAAAATGTCTTCAGAATAAAAAAAAAAAAAAAAACAAATAAAAACAAAAAAAAATCACACATCATTGTAAAACCAATACATTCTTCGCTTCGCTCAGAATCTAAAATTAACTTAAACGTTTCAATATGTTTATTGTAATAAAGGTAATTATATATTTTGTTCTGTGTCATGCGTCCCTTTTATAAATTTTTATAATATCAAAATGTGTGTCTTTGAGACGAAAAACGTGTTTCAAGGAAACTTCAATCTTACTATATAGTAACAACAATAATACAATTTTCGTGTTTTTATATTATTTCATAGTTTGTCTACCGCGGTTTTGTACATATTATAGTATATTATTATTATGATTATTATGTATAGAAGTATATGGAATATTTATTAGTTTTTACTCGGAGAAAAAAAAAAGAAAACAAATCACCAGTAACGAACACGATAATAATAATAACGTACAATATATGATTATAATAAACAAAAAAATTTAATCGTCGAATACGTCGAATCGATTAAATAATATTATAAAATAAAAAAAAATACAAGTATACGTACAATAAGAATATGATTAAATATACCATATACGTAGTATTATTTATATGTAGTTTGATTACGATTTCATTAACCCTCCACATAGTGTACCTATTTTACATTTTTAATACTCGTAATTAAAATATATTTTAAAATCATATTTTTTCTTTAAATTTTAATAATATCTCAAAACGATTTCTTTTTATCAACATTTATAATATAATATGATAGGTACATCAAAATTCTAAAGTGTAATAATACGTTGTATTATTTTTTTTTAAAATTTAAACACACTACAGTGCGATACAAAAATTTCAATACGATATATATTAAATACACGTTATAATAGTATGTATTATTAATTATTAATATGAACCGACAGAAAAAAAATCGTGTAGGTAGGCCGAGATAAAAAAAAAAAAAAAAAAAAAAAAAAAAAATACCCGAATACTAATAATTTATACGTATTATTTACTTATATGCCTTAGCATTTATACGATATATTATGCTTACGCACCATGTTTTATTTTATACATATAAAATATAATATGTAATATTATGCTTTACTTGTGCCTAATAAGAGTAATAATACTAACCCTAAGCCGTGGGCGGGTCGACCGAAGTAACGTATATATATTCTGTAGGTCATTAGATTATCAGAATAATAATATACACATAATATATGCGACATTCATCTGTACGAGGTTAGGTGTAGACAAAACGCTGACTCGTTGCATATTAAGAAAAAAATATACCTATAATATTATATTATTCTATATTATAACACCTACGTAATTCGTGGTCGACTCAAGTATATATTAATATTATATTATACAATATATGTACGTTACGTATTATCTTCCGAGTCACGAAGACGATATCATATTATAACATGAGCCGGACACGAACGAATAAGGGCGTGTTTTGAGTGTTCAAACAACCCTCTCAAAATGTTTGGATTTTTGTACGATTATTTAATTATTGCATTTTATATTACACTTTAAAAGACGGGTATGCTATTACTATTATTACGTTGTATTTATACGAAACGCTGACTAAAGCAAAGTAAAAATTTAATTCTAACAAATTTTAGTTTTAATTTAATTAAAAACACAAAACCTCTCAAACAGGATTTATGAATAAAAAAAATATTCACAGACGCGAGAAATATCTCATCTTTATATACAGAAGTAATAATTATATTGTTATATGGATAAACATCTCTCTTATTTTGTTTCTCTATTATTATATCTCTATTTATTTTGTTATCGACGTTCATCATAAATATTTTTGTTTTGTATCTGCACGAGACACAACACAATATACTAGTTTACGTCTAAACTGTCAAGTCAGACGTTTAAACCAATATTCACCAATATTTTTATTATTAGAAGTCAATTTATTTAATATTATAATATATAGTGTCTTAATATTATAGTAGCTAAAACTTAACGAAAATTAGATTTAATCCTGTGAATTTTTGTTATTTCTATATGTTTATTTTATAAAATTAAAGTATTGTAAATATAGCTAATTTTCATAATGGAATTTCGTATATTTATTAAAAAAATTGGTTTCAATATTTTCAAAAACACCCCTAAAAAGTTTATTTTGCGTCCCTGAATATAACGTAATTATTAAATAATAATAAGAGTATATAATACGTGTCTATATACGTATATGTACCCACTTAAGTTTTATATTGTAATTTATAATGTAGAGTGACAAGCAACATCTATATATTATATAATATATATCTCCAATAATTCAATTGTTTGGAAAAAATAATTTTTCGACTTTCTTTGGAATAGTTATTTTTCTCGTCCTGTCAACTGACCAAAATGCGTTTAGCGTTTAGGAGCTTTATTTTAATGAGTTCGTATATAATTATTTGGTCGATACACTTAAAAACCACTTTTAAAAACGTTTCAAACGGTTTCATTTTAATTAAAAAGTTAAAAGCCGAAGAACTAATCATTTAGTAGGAACGTGAAAAAAAATTATGTAATTTTCCAAAAAAACCTGCACTATAGCAATATTATACTATATAGGTATTGCTCGTATTTTAAATTATAAAAAATAGCTTAAATTCAATATCATAAAACATAATATTATGGTGAATCAATTGCATTCGAAAATCAAACGATATGTGTATCGAACAAAGCGATTCTCAAAATATTACTAATAAAATAATTCTATCGAAATTTAAATTTAATATTTTCTATATACCAAAATACAAAAAACATTTACCTCATTAGTGGTAATTGGACCGTTATTTCTAATAAAATTTATCAAATCTAATGTTAATTTAAAATAATGAGTATTATATAATTTGGGGTAAAAATAGATTTAGAAAATCATTATTATTTTATTGTTTTTGACAGGAAATCTGGTATTATTATACAGTATTATAATATATTATTATTATTATTATTATTATTATTATTATTATTATTATTATTGTTATTATAATTATTGTTTTTATTATTATTAAAATTATTATTTTATCATATAATGAACTAATGACTATAAATATTATTCCTACATATTTTTTAACCTGCATTAAAAAATATTATTGTCGACTCGTGTGAACGACTGAACGAGTATAAAATTATACGAAAAGTATAATTATTTCCATATGTTTTTATTTTAATTTTTAAATCAAATTTCCACTTCAACCGGTCGGCAGTACTATAACAGTGTACGAATGAGCAATAATGACGAGCATTGGAAAATACTCGTATTATTATAATATAAATGACGTTTCAAATTTCATTTTTGTGCAATTTACGGCAAGCTGTCGTCCCCTCGTGGTCGCAATATTATAATTATTATTATTTTTTCTGCGATCTCAACCCATTGTCACGTCATATGGCGTTTGACATTTTCACTCGTATTCAAATCATTATAATATTACCATCGTTATATTTTCATAGGAATTTTTCCTCGTTACCACAATCTCCGTTATAAATACGTCACGTTAATAGTATTTGACATATTCGGGTTGTGAGGATATTTCTTAAGTTTAATATAATTACGTTTTAAAAAAAATAATAATAATAAATGAGAACAAATTTTAATACTTTTATTTAAAATGATTAAAAAAAATACATTATTAGGTATATTATGACGTGTACAGTTAATACATTCGTGTTGTGTATTATACAAGAAAAGTACGATTATTTTATGGCACAAAAATTGTCGTCTAATAACATTAACGAAAAGTATGTTAATATTGACTATTTTAATAATATTATTAATATTTAGAAATAATGTAACAATTTTTTTTTTTTTAATTTATAATATAAATATTTATATTTATTGATCTCTTTCTTTTCTAGTAGGTATAATACGTATAATATTATGTACCTGTTATAATAATAGATATTTATGAATAGAGTCCGGATAAATATTCTCTTGAAACCTTTAAAATATGAGGTTAATGTTCTCTAAAAAACCTTCAAATATTCTCCAGTATTCTCTTAAAAATTAGAAAATTTAGCAAAAATAATGAATGAACATCAATATTTACTTCATTATGTAATTTTTTTAGATCCTGAACACAGCAAGGAATGTATTGGTTTTACAATGATGTATTATGATATTCCTTTTATTTTTGTTATTCGTTGAAATTATATAATTATTGGAATAATATTGGAATTTTATTTTATTCCGCAGATGATATATTTATTTTTATTTTTTAAAAGCCGCCAAACGTTGTAAATAATATAATATAAAACCGCTAACAAATTACGCATCCCGTGCGATAATACAAACCAAAACGCGTTATATCCTTTTCGACGAAATAATAATAATAATAATAATAATAATAATAATAATATAATCCTGCTTTGTCCTATATATTATAAAGTTTTTAATAGAAAATATTTCCTCGTAAATTGCATCATTGCGAAGACTAATATATAAGTATAATGAAATTATATTAGGTATTTGTAAACACGAGGATGATAAAAATAATATTACAATATTATAATAAAAAAAAAAGTGTAAAAAAAATGTTTTCCAAAAAATATATTATAATATAATATTATTATTATCCACTCTGAAGGATTTCTTTAACGCGAGATTTCTAGTCAAACATGGACACTTTTATACGTCATGTTCAACGGTAAAAAATGATCACAAGGAAAGTCGTCCCTTCACGTTTTCTAATAATTATATCATTATAATCCCTCGTCCATCCTTCACGACCTTATTATGGTTCACGTAATGACGCATCCTCTCGCGTGAAATTTATATTAAAATCGCCGTCATATGCGTACCTATTGCCTATATATAGGTCTTTGAACTATGGTGGCTGGAGGAGGGGCTAGAGCCCCAGCTGATTTTTCTCTCATAACATTTTCGACTGAACCCCCCTCCATTCCCCTATGCAGGAAATAAACACCTTATAAAATTTTCAAGTATCTAATTTCAATATTATCCGAGTTATCGTAAAAATATTGAAATCGATTTCGTCAAAATTTCAGTTTCTGTGAAAAATGCTTATTTTCTTCATTTATTTGATAGTTTTTCCTATGTTTATTGTAGCACGATTTCTAGAAATTTGAAAAATGACCATAAATAAACTACCAACTAGATAAAATTCTCTACCGGAATCATAAATCATAATAATATGTTATTCGTGGTAATCGGATTGTTTTTTCTGGTATAGTAAAAGTAAAAGTATAGCATTGTAAAACCGCAATACATTCTTCGTTTCGTTTTTCAGAATCTAAAATATCAAATATACCGTAGGTACATTATTTTAATGTAGTCAGGTAGATTTGTTTGGGGATTTAATTGTTGACTAAGAGATATAAGCCCCCCTAGTTACGTCTATGATTTCCGTTTTGTCGCGTAATTCGTACGTTACAAATCTTTTTACGATATTATAATATTTTTAAATATTAAAAGTATATACCTACAATGTATTATGAAAGGATAAAGAATAAGTTCTCCATGATTTATGATGAATATGAAATGTAATATTACTTTAAAATTATTAATAGCAGGGCCTAAAATTGTGTGTACTACGACACTCTTAGTGCAGTACGAATAATAAAATGTGTAGTACGAAATTTTAAATTGTGTAGTTGATTATGGTCTAATTTTTTTCATTTTTGCATTATAAATAGATAGTTTTATTTGAAAACCATATAATATATGAAATTTCAAAACTTAAATTACCTATTTGGTGAATCCAAGGTACTATAGTTAGAATATTAGATAATCAAAATAAATATTTTTTCAGAAATTAAAGTGTATTTTTAATTTTTTTTACTATTTTACTATAAATATGAGTAAACGTGTAGTACGAAAAAATTTTAATTTTAGGCCCTGATTAATAGTCATCTGGGGTCATATTTATATTTTTATACCACTTTTTGGTCTGCTTTAATTATAATAATATAATAAAAATTTGAACGTTATTTAATATCGTTTAATTTACTCTCGTTACGTTAGACGATATAGTATAAACATTTTTGTATTTCGAACACGGTTGATGTAGAGAATCGTAATGGTAATAATATGGATTTTTTTCAAAATATTCAAAACTATTATTTTCCGATATACCTAATAATAATAACTAATTTTCCATAAAAATACGACTAATGTACGACTAATGTACCGCATTCATTTCCGCGGAAGAACTATATAGGCAGAAAAAAAAATGTTTCATTATATTATTAAACCGTATATTATATTCATATGGTCAAAATAACAATATATTATTTTTTTCCGTTTTTTAGTATAACAATATAATAATAATAATAATTATTATTATTATTATTGTCCAAGTTATACTTATTATATTACAATATAATATTTTATTTATTTATTTATTTTTTTTATTTTTTTCGTTTAAATTCATTCGCAGCCTGCATTTTTATATACGGATTCTCTTCGATGACCTACAATTTTCAATGATATTTTTTAAATTGAATTTATTTCTATAAAATAATATGTCGTGTGCGCTCGACTATTATATTACAATCATAATAATATTATACTTATCACAGTGTTGTTAAAACGAGAAAAAATATTATAATATTATTATTATTATAATATTATTGTTGACAACGTTTATTCGTGTGTAGAATTAAAAATATTTATTATTAGGTTAGATAAACATTTCGAACGAATGTAATTTAATATAAAAAACGTACCTGTATATTTAAAATTGCGATGTTTGTATAATAATAATATTATGTAAAACGTTATACTAAACAACTAAACTATAGACTTTTAACAATTTAATAAATTTTAATACAAAATACAAATACAATAAATCTATTGCGTAAATATTTCATTAATAACATGTTATATTCTACTATACCATATAAATATTTAATATTATATATAGGTATTGTATTATCATTTGAGCGTGGATTAACATCGTTTTATAGAGTTCAAACAATGTTTTCTGGACCGTAACCCCGAATTTTTTTTTATTTAATATTTTGACGTTTCGGAATTTAATATATAATATTATACGAAAAAGAATTCGAAACAATCGAAAAAATTCATAAAGACGTGTAATTCACTATATTATATTCTATAGCAGTGTGCTATGCGCGATTTAACGTTAGCATTTTTATTTTCGATGTATATAGAAACTGGAAATGAAATATTTTTACAACGACGAAACACTATAGAAAAATTTTTAATTTCCAAATTTTCATTCGGTTAAATCACGGTGTATTTAAATATTATTTATGTGTTATATCCGAATATCGAAAAGTAGGCAATATAAATGATTATACGCGGTGACGATAAGTCAGGTTTGTTTTTTTCGTTATTATCGTCCGAATTCTACGGTGAAAATAATAATAATAAGATATTTTCTCGCTCAAGAAGTACAATAAATACTCTCGTATAATAACGATATCGCGTGGAAGAAACGAATTTCGATTTGTTTTTCTTTCCGACGGACCGCGAACTATATAATAAATAATAAATTATACGCCGAAGAGACGACTATATCACGGTCGCGGCCGCAGTGAAGCGTCCAGAAGAAAAAAAGAAAAGAAAAAAAAAATATACATTACACGAAAAAGACGACGAAACGCGTATTTCATAAATCGTTAAAACGTTTTCGACCAAGGTCGAATTGTGACGCGGTCTCGTTTATAAAATATTCTTTCTTCGTAAACGCGATAATAACAATATAAATATAATATAATCGTATATATATATAAAATTATTTTTACCTCCGACAAATCGGACGTATCTATATGTATACGTTTTCCGTAAACGAGAAACAATCGGTCGACTTTCAGATAGGAATACGCGCGGTCCGACGAACGATAATAAATAATTATTCCGAGTCGAGGTCTGCAGCGAAGAATAATTTGAGTTTGAATTATAATAATAAACGTATCCGATCGATGCGAACAAAAGAAGAAGAAGAAGAACGATCGATGAATGTGTTTTTGAATGAAATTATATTATACTCGATCGATAAAAGAAGCGTCATCTGCAGACTGCAGTGATCGGACTATGATGACGCGCCTCCTCGCAATTATAAATAGCTATATATACATTTTTAGCGTTAAAAAAAAAAAAGAAATTACTTACGTTATTTTTTTAACAAAATTAAATTTTATTAAATTTTTAACCTAACCGGATTAATGGGTATTGGCAAAATAAACAATTATATTTTGAACCGTATTTAAAAAATAAATAAATAAATAGAAAAACAAGAAGTTTTAAAAATGTGCCTAATATTTAATTTATATTAACTATTTTCCATTTTATTTGTAAATTGTCCAAAACCACTAAATCATCATTATTGGCATGTGATGTTTATTATATTCTTTAATATGATACAGATGACTTATATTCAATATTTATATAGTAGGAGAGTATATACGCTTATGACCCTAATAACTATAATCCGGCTTTGAATAATACGCTCAAAGTCGTCGTCAATATTCAATATACTATAATTTATCGTATTTCCTTCGTTATTCGCAATAAAGGTAGGTATCTACAAAATTATATTGGATATCCTCCTACACCTCTACAAATATTTCGATCGCAAACATTTCCAATTATCACACAAAATACTATTTATTATTTAATTCAAATAATCTTTATATTATTAAATAATAAAACGACGTCAATATCGTTACAATAAATAATATTTATCGTTTAATTAAAAACGTTCGCGCGCACAATTTGTTCCTTTTCAGATATTTACTTCCTTCCACGTGTGGATGATTTTTGATTAATTTTTAAAATATTACAAAATGTATTTGATTTATTAGTTAATTGAGTACTTTTTAAGGGGAAATAAAAGATTATGGAGGATTAAATTATCACATTATAAGGATATTTTTTGAAACATCAGTTCCTCCCGACTCTCCCGTCAAAATTTATTTCAATTTTTTGTCTCTATATTTAAAAAAACGTATTTTAATATTATAATAATAATATAGGTATTATATTATATAATATAATATAATTATAAATAATATTGCCTTTGCCCCTATTAAATAAATATATGATCATAAAAAAAATTCCGTTTGGATAGAATAATTAAAATACATTTTTTCAAACAGAAACGATAGAAATCGGAACACATTATTGTACACGGGTTAGGTTAGGTATTATTGCCGAATATTACCGGATCAAAAAATCCTAATGCGATAATTTGTTCATTTTTGAGATATTTTGATCCTTCATTTTTTTTCTTTTTTATCTCAGAAAAAAACAAAATATCCTAAAAATGGACCAAACATAATATTATCATATATTCATATTCCTTAATGAATCTTAATTAAGGAAAAAAATGAATTTTTTCTCGTCTATCGCAGAATCGAACGAAACGAAATTTATTATAATGACCCAATAAAAATTTTTTTAAAAAATATATATATATATAAGTATACACATTTTCATAGGCGCAAATAGCTCAAAATAAATGGGGGGACTTAAGCCCCCCATAATATATTAGCTAAATTGTCAACATAAAAATACAAATTATATCATATTAATTTTAATTAAATGAAGCGTTTTTGTCAACTAACTAACCAAAATTTTTGGTTTTGAAAAAAAAAATGTCCAATTATATATCTAATTTATTATAGTAATATAGCCATAAAGGTATATAAAAATAAAATACTATAATACAAGATATAACATTAAATATTTTTTGATTAATTATTTTAATGAAATTACTTAATTTTTGTTTTTTTCCACATTTTTATTTATAATATAAATTAAAAACACAATATTATTTGGGGGGCTTGGATATTAAAAATGTAAATAAATAGAAATTAGCAAGTGAAAATGAAAAAAAAATGTGCGGAAATGAAAAAAGAAAAAAAACTATATTATTCGGTTTACTACGGTCATAATTTTTCTCAGACATTGTATAACTACATTACAATGAGCAGTGAGGTCGAAAATTATTAATAAAAAATATATAGGTACATTATAACATAATAGCCATTTTAACGACGATATATGTAAATAATTCCAACTTCGTCCAGACAACAGGCGCATTTCTTATACCGTGGTACTGGTATACGTCAGAATGTTTATTTTTTATTTTTTTTGTTTTACCGTGTGCCACAAACGTGGTTTCTATATATTATTTATATATAGACCTTTGTATATTATGTGTGTAATGGATTTTACTTATAGCAAAAAGTTTGACGGGTCCCTCTTATATTGTATGATATTATATTATAATACCTATTATAAGCCTCCGGCATCAACTTACGACCATCGTTACTATGTTGTATTTTATTATAATTATAAAACATATATTATATTTAAGTTATCGAACAAGTTTAACTCATTTTCTTCTAATACGGTTTTAGACGAAAGCGAAGAGAAGAAGTATCTCGGATGACAAATTATGCCGTATATAAAATTTAATAATTTATTATACATTATAATACAATATAGTAAATAATTATTAATGATTATATCCGTGTGGTGATAACACTATTTTGTTCCCTGCAATGTTTTATTTCTTTGAGTTTTTCCTTCCGTGTCAAGATATTTTGATTTTTAGATTTTAAGCGAATAGTGTTTCTTTTTCTTTATGTATGTGGACACTTCATCGACCCGAAATAATGCTTCGATTTTCACGAATAGCATTATTATGTTTACGGTTGGTAAGTAGATGTAGTTGGTATTTTATTTGGGTCATTTTTGAATTTCTCAAAATTGGGCTTATACGGTGAAATTTAATTTTTAAAATTTTTTAATACATGTACCATAATATGTAAAAGAAATAATTATTTCCTATACTAATATACTACGATCGACAAATCGTTTACATCTTTTATTATCAGTGTAGCGCATAAAATTAACAAAAATACGGAAAATTCTAAAAATCCGCTCTCTAATATTACGTTACTGTAACTGTAAGTATAAGTTCACCACATAAATACACATTAATGTATCCAGCCACTTCCTCCTTTAACTCAAAATACAAATGCGGGCTAGCAAGGAGATTATAATAAATATACTTCTTTAATATCGTATTTTAAATAATAATAAAGTAACAATAATTATTATTTCAGTTACCATAGCGCGTTGTTTAATTTATGTTTAATAACAAATTTTTTTGATATTATTGGTCAATGCTTTTGGAGATTTCTTCCGACGAAAAGTACGTCTGATTCGTGCTAATTACAATATTATTTTCGAATTCAATTCTATCATATTAGACGTTCGCACAGTAGTAGAATCATGCCACGTATACAAAAGGAAAAACGAATAAAGAAAAACGACGGTCATCCCATTAAAAGGCGTACAATTCATCGGGCTCAACAAAGGATAAGGATAAAATTTAGTAGAACCACTGCACACCACTATGTGAAAACCGGGAGAAACATGTCTGCTCCAGCTTCGTCATCGGTCGTGGCGAGGAAACGGCGAAGGAAAGACTCCGACGGTTGTGATTATGGAAATACGTTGGCAAAAAGAGGAAAATTTACATTTACCAACGCGGTTTACCTATGTAACTCTGATTGCGAAGAAGTTTCGAAAACATTGGCCTGTAGCAACGAAGAGACAAATAATAATATATCGAAAGAGTTGTCAACAGCAAACGCCGATTTCAGTGTAGAGAATCATCCGCAGAGTAATTCGTCCGTCGTCGTCGTTAAAACAGAGAAAAACGTGTCGCCCGCAGCATCGTTTTCATCGGTCGGAAAAAGACGAAGAGACCATCACTACGAAACTGACGATTCGAATGACGAATCCACTGTCGGTTTGGACATCTTATACAATAATAAAAAAACGTCTGCGAAACGCGGTAAATTCACTGTTTCCAACGAGGAATTTGTTTGTAATTCGGATGTCTATAATAACGACGAAGAAGACAATTTGTCCATCAAATTTTCTAAATTGCATATCGATATTAATATACAAAAAGAACCAAAGAACGTAGCGAATGACGTTGTCGGGATCGTCGAAACCGGGAGAAACGTGTCGTCCGCATACTCGTTATTTTCATCCGCTACGGCGGTGAAGCGAAGTAAAGTCGATGACGACCTCAATGATATTATCATAATGATGTCACAGTTGAGTCTTAACGACACAAATTTGACGATAGACTTGCCTGACGACGACGACGATTGGTAATATTTTACCTACGTATAATCTACAAAATTTTCTATCATAAAGTAAATGTATTCTATTGTTATTATTATTTTAAGAATATTTTTTGGTTTTTAAAAACTATTTTCATATAACATAGTTGTTTCTTTACATTTTATGTTTATTTATGAAAACAGATTTTTACAAGTATTTTATATTAGTTTATAATATATATCGTCCAAAAGATGTTTCTTATAAAATAATAAAATATTATATTATAGGTACTTTTATATTTGATTATACATTTATAATCATTAAAAAATCATTTACGTTTTCCATTTTTTTATTCACTTTATTTTTTTAAATACAGTTAAATTATGATATTATCTAATGTTTGTAATAATGTATATAATAATTTATATTTTATATTTATAATAAATTGTATTTTATCTATTATTTTATTTATTAAATTATGTTCAATTATTTAATCCTATTGAAATCTACAGCTGGAAAGTTTATAATTCACGAGTCAGAAATTTTATTAACATAATTTCCAGTAAAATAAATCAATTTGATATTGTTCAATACTGCAAAGTGACAAAATATAAAGTATATACCAAGGATGGCCACAACGAGGCTCGCGAGCACCATGCGGCTCTTAAAGCAGTTTTGTACGGTTCTCGGGCTCTTGTATCAAATTTAGGACTAAAATTAATAAATATAAAATTCTGTTACACACGTCAAATAGTGTTTTTATTGCCGTCAGTTTTGTTAGCATCACATTATTGGGTATAGACACGACGGCGGTGATTTTAGTATGTATTGCCACTGTGTGTTTCGAAAAAATATAAATGTTCCTTTATTTGATTTAAAATGAAAAATGTGTCTTCATTTTATAAACATTGTTTAATTCGCTTTACAATATGGCTCGCCTCGAATTAACTTTATAAATTTGCGGCTCCCAAAATAATTAAGGATAGTGGCCACCCCTGGTATATACTGATCACTGCCGTGCATTGTAAATTACACTGTACACTATAATAGGGTAGGTGTAGGATAATCCCTTTTAGGAAATATTTTGGGATTTTATAGGTATTTATAGAATATGGGGCGCACTGGTAGATTGGGAGATCGAGAAATTTCTTGATAGCCCTGTTCAATTGAGGCCGTTGATTGAATAATTATTATAATTAAATATTAAATTAAAAACGAAATCATATATCAAGAGTGTAATGAATTCTTAAAATAATTTATTAATATATTTTATTATTTTTAATGTAATTTTATACCTAGTACATTGTACATCTATGAAATTAAAATGTAATTTAATGTATTGTTATTGAAAGGTATTGTTATGCCAGTATTCGTATTCTATTTAATTTTATTACCAAGTATTTTTGATTAGTACTTTTATATAGGTTAAATAGGTATAATATAGGTAAAATATACCTAGGTACTACTACTTGGTACTTACTACTTTCTACTGCCTTTTGTATTTCTTAAATATTATAAAGCAATAATCCATGCTCATTTCATAGTTCACGTAATAATAAATACAATACTTGTGATTTTTAGAAACTTTGTATATTTTTAATTTTTTATATTCATTTATTTAATGTTATTTAAAAAAATAAATAAATAATTATTCTAAATGTGTGACCGTAAGTGTATTTCTATCTAACCCGTATAGGTATTTCTAGTATACTATGCAATCTTCGACGACGCATCTACTCACACTAATGATCATTTACGTTTCACACAAACACACTGCGTAACTAGAAAAAATTATAATATTGCCTATACATTACTCCTTAATAAATAGCCGCTTCCAATCCCCTTAATGCCCAAATTTGGGAATTTTATCAAACATTATATACATAAAAACTAGAAGTGTTTTATAACAGTGTTCTCTGTCACGTCGTCCTGCCGGATCGTATCATTGGTGGGGACCTCTATGTTCACCGCCGACCGCCGACCGTCACAGTTCTTTTTCTTTCTTTTTTTTCCGTCGTCATAACGCGTTTTCGTACTTTATTTACAACCCGGTGCCCGGTCGCCGTTGTTTTTTCTCGTTTCATCAACATTAAAATTGGATACACACCGCAAGTCCACCAAGGTCAAAATCAATCAGGTCGTAACTTTGTGTTCATTTGTTTTTGTACGCACAATATATATATATATATATATATAATTTTATGTCATTTATACGCTCAATGTTATTTTATTGATTTGACAAAGTTAATATTACGTTAACAAATTGTATAAATTGTACCTATCCTTTACTATACAGTCCACTCGCAAATAAAGGTTCTGTGTGCAACCCAGCCGCACACAGAAATGGAAACGTCTGACCGTAATCGCCGAGGACCTTTCTTATTCTGAATAGAGTATAATCCATAAAGCATCCGTGTCCGACTGGATTTGCGTCATATAGAAGCATATGTCTATCGACAGCTATCATCTTAACACCGGAAAGATTACGCGAGTATACAATGCTTTGAATCCACTGCTACACCTCAATTTCCAGAAACGAATTGATATTTCTCTTTCGCTTTGGGTATTTCTGCTACATCGTTGGATCTTGGATCAGTGATTATTGTCCTTATTCTTGTCTCTTCTTCTTCTCCAGAACGAGTAGTCATTTTATTTATTTAATCTGTCTCACCTCATACCTCTCCTTAGCAAACTAGATAGCTGGTTGCTTGCTCAACACAATCTACAATTGTGTTCACCAACGACTACGACAACATTATGAGCGAAACTTAGAATTACATTAACCAATAACAATTTTACCTACTTCGCGTTATGATGAAGAAAACATAAGGGAGAAACTGACAATTTCTGGTCCATAAAAATTCTAGTCCACCATGACAGAGTATGTAATAATAAATATGACAAGTTTATTAAGAATAGAGAACCAAGACTCCGGTCTTCGACCATCATTCTTCCAGAATAGGAATGGATTCATCAACATGGTGGTATAAAATATAGCAAAATGATGACGAAAAGCCCGAAACTTAGTTACAGAACCATGAGGAGCACAACAGCATGAGTATTCAGACCGGCCGGTCCTGGAAGCCTGAAGTAGAAGATGAAATACAGATATATTATCTAATAGAATAGATAAATAGTAAGTACACATAAAGTATTCAAGAATATAGTTTCGATAATGTAATAGAAAAATTACAATTTTTAGAATACGAACGTTGCTCTATTAATTCAATAATAGGCCCCGTGGTAGTTGTAAGCACGGAAAATAAACTGAGAATGTAAAACAACAATTTAAGGAGTACAGTAACAATAATAACTTACTGAAAAACAATATTATACTATCTCAAAAGCTCTGTCTTTGTCTCCTTCGATTCTTCTTCGTATCTGCTCTTGGTAACTTCTCTTCAAATTTTTGCGTGGAGGATATTCAGTATGTAGATAATAAATTACAAATATTACAGCCGCAACAATATGTAAAGAAAATATAAAGACAACAAAGTTATCCATTCAGGCTGGTGGACTAGGTTGGCGATTGTTTCCTCAACATATCACTACAACAAAATTGTAGGTTTGTGTTAGTCGACACATACTACCTCACTTATATAGGTGAGAGAAAGCAGCAAGGCTTCCTCAACACAAAGGAGATAGTTATATTATATATATATATTATCTATTATTAATACAGTCACTTTACTGTAACTTACGTTTGCAGAGATAAAAATAATTCCTATGTCCCCATTACATATCTAATCTTAGTGGACAAGACATTTCTTGCACAACACAATCTACATATTGTATTCAACGATGACCACGAGTAAAAAGGAAAAATATTATATTGATAAAACAAATTTCTATGTCCCCACTACATATCTAATCTTAGTGGACAAGGCATCTGGATTCTTGCACAACACAATCTACATTTGTATTCAACGATGACCACGAATATAAAGAAAAATATTGTATTGATAAACATTCATATATTTTGGAATAAAATAAAAGATATATAATAAAATAATATAATGTAGGTATAATATGATATAATATATAAAATAATTTTCAAATATACATTCCATGTGACTTGCTGGTTAATTATATATTACAATCCACTTTAAATACTAGTCATTTATTAATCATACTACCTACTCGTAATACTTAAAATTAGTCTTTAGCTATGTTTTAGTATTTAAAACATGAGTTTACTGCGTTTTTTTTTTTTTTTTTTGCAATTAATAAAATCAAGTTATCTAACACAGAAGACAGAACAACCAGCCAAGATTCATATACTCTAATACAACAAAAAGTTATATATTAGTTTATGATATATAATATAAAATATATTATAAAGTATTAGTATATAAAGCACCGCCAATTTCAATAGCCTTTTATTCCTTTTAAATAGCTAATGGCGTCGTAGTCGTCGGTGAACACAATTGTAGATTGTGTTGAGCAAGCAACCAGCTACCTAGTCCACCAAGATGACGTATGTGGTGTTGGATATTGTAGTATTAGTATAATAATATAAACAATTTTTAGATTAGGTAGCAATTTTTAATTATTTCATTATTAATGCTATGTAAGGGTTATGTATATTTAACCTAGATTAAAGAAAAAAAAATAATGTTATTTAAAATTTAAGAATTTATGATGACATCAGTTTTGTGGTGTCCTAGTTTTAAAATGATTTAAATATAGGGTTTTGAAAAAGAACAAGGAGACGGAGGAGACACACGAAGACGTTGTCTTGTGTGTTTAGTCTCCTCCCGTTTGATTTGTATTTGCGTTATATGTTAGTGATTTGTTTTTGTGTGTTTTTTTTTTAATATATTTAAAGATTAATAAATGTATTTATATTAATTATTATATTGTTTTATTTTGTGTGTGTTTCACATACAACAATATATACATATGTACACAACTTCTTATGATTAAATAAATGAAATAACACTTGTGTACATTTCACAATTATACAGGCTTCGTGAGCTGATTACGAACATTAGATAGATGTTGCCATGTAACTCGAATATACACATAGTACCTACATTTATATATATGTAGCATGTACATACGTTGTATATAGTATATACGAATATTCACATATTTGTACATGTAGCGATAAAAAATACTATATTATATTTTATATATATAAATAGATATTATTACCCTCCAATTCGTGAAAACGATTTGAAGAGAATTTTATCAGATAATATATATGTTATCGCAAAGTATTAAATTCTATAGAATGCCTAATACTATTAGACAATGTATGAAATTGTAATGGTAATTAATAATGTGCCTAGGCAATCTATACAATTCCCACTTTCCTAGGTATTCTATAAAATGCCAATGGTATTTTAGGCAAATTATGAAATTTTGAATAGTGTTTAATCAAAATACATTTATAGATATAATTTATCTATTTAAGCATTTTTAATTACTATAGGTACTGTTTATAATATTAATCTTATTTTTTTATTTATTACAGCATATTTTTAATGCATGTCATATACATTTTTTTAGTTATACAGTTTGAATTACATGCGCACTTATAAAATCCCTGTCCACTTCCAATTGATTGTTTAGTAACACTGTAGTACGCAATGAAAATGATTTTTCCATGGGCACTTCGTTAATTTTTATTAAATTTTTTTGACAAATTGTAAATTAAGACCTTGAATATAACGATTTTAATTGTCCTTCTCTAGTTCCTAAACGGTAATATCCATCATTTGATACAACTGAATTTTTTGATTTCTTCGATTTTTAAATTCATTATAAAAATGTTCCGACATCTTAAATAATAATATAATATGTAATAACGTAGGTATATGTTTACACTATAAAAAAATACTCTAAGAGTAAAAAATTAAATGACGAATAAATCCAATGGTATAATATATGAAATTTTCCTGTAATAAGAACACATATAATGTGCTTCATAAAATATTATTGTTCAGATAACCATTGATCATCATTTATAGTTAATATATCATTTCATACATTGCCTATTTCGGGTTCGGTATTCTATAGAATACCTAGGCAATGTAGGAATTTCATACTTTTCCTGCTCATTTATGGCATTTTATAGAATGCCTAGGTATTCTATAGAATACCGGACTCAAATACTTTGCTGGTAACATATTCACCGATTAATATTTTTATATTTGTTAGTCAATACGTTAAATATAAATAATTTATCATAAAGTGATATTATGACTTATGAGTAACCTAAATAATACCCAAATCCGACTGAACTTCGCTCAGAATCGTTTTTCGAATGTGATGATTTATCATTGCATTCAAAAGTTAATCAACGTTCAACACTATCCTCTTTACACCTGTATCCTTTCCTTTGCTTTTTATATTAACATCTATAATAAAAAATAATAAATGTAATAATAATTCAAATTAATTGGAACTAAATTCAGTAAAATATATTTGAGCTTCAATAAAATTTTCAAAATTTTTAATAACTTTTTCAATTTTTTTTAACATTATTGTAAAATATTGAAATATAATAAGTAGAATCCATATAAATACTTTAAATATTGAGTAAAATCAAATTTCAAATTTAAACACCTATAAAAAATAATTGTAACTGATATTTTTCAAATATTCGGAAAATACGTAAACCAATATGTATTTATGCTTCCAACCATTTTTAAAATATATCAACATTTTTTTTTAATTTTGTATAACATTATTTTAAAACATTAAGGAATAATAATAAGAATCTGCTAATACATACCGTAAATATTGATTTTATTAAAATTTTAACTTAAAAACACAAAAAAGAATTTGATACTTGTAATTTTTGTAATATTTTGGAAAGAGGTTGAAATATATATATCAGTATGCTTCAATCAAATTTTCATTTTTTTTCTAAATTTTTTAGCGTTTCTATTTATTTTTATTGTAAAAGTATTGAAAAATAATAAGAAATATACTTGTATGTATTTAAAGTTTTTTGATGAAATCAAATAAATCGACTTTAAACTCCTATAAAAAAAAAAAAAAAAAATGAGACTTGGCATTTTTTAATATTTTGATATCATGTATTATTATTAATATATAATATGTGTGTATACTTCAGTAAAAGTTTCAGACCTTTAAACCCAAAATTGTCAATTCTATCAAATATTATAGACATTATAAAAACTATAATTTAAGAAATATTCAAAGTTATACTATTTTATAGAAAAATTAACGGAACGGTTCCAAAATTGTATCACATATATATATTATATATTTGAACATTTAATAAAATTATTAAGTCTCTAAGTTCGAAATTGCCTAAGTTATCGTAAAATATTTACCGAAATTTCAGTTTTCGTGAAAAATTCCGATTTTTAGTCGTTTTATCTATCGAATTTCGCATAAGATGAATTTAGAGAACTTCGAAAATGACCTAAATAAAGCACCAACTACGTACACCTTCCAACCGGAAACATATGATATTCGTGGAAATTGGAGCGTTATTTAAGGTAATAAAAGTGTCGTCAGATATAAAAAAAAAAAAAAAGAATGTATAGATAATGTAAAACAAATAAATTTTTTCGCTTCGCTCAAAATCTAAAATAATATATCTCTTATTATTATAAAGCATAATAACTAGGCCGATCACAAATAATTGGGAGAAAGGGCAAGAAGAAGAGATAGTTAAAGCATAATAATATGATATACGAGTATACCTGTAGGTATATACCTATGTTACAAGCAATGTGGAATTCCGGGCAATTTATTTGGCTACCAAAATCAGGTAGTCGATATTTTTTTAAATAATAATATTATTTATAATATAAAAATATTAAATTACAAGTAAATCCCTAAAATGTCTCGGAAGCGAGGTTTTAAGTCACACAAACAGTGTTTATTTCGGGGGGTGACCGAGGGTATTACCCTCTCGAATTTTTTTTTTACCCCTCCGGAATATTATCGACTATTGTTATTAAAAATAGTAATAAGTAAGTATTGTGTAAAATGAAATAATATAATTACGACCAACACGTCATAATAATGTGTTATATTAGATAATAATTAATTATTGTATAGATTATAGTGCATAAAATAAGATATACATTATCAGAACTTTAATCGGAAATATAAGTTTTCTTATAGATTTTTTTTTTTTTTTTTGGACCCCGAAAATTTACAATACCCCCCTCCCTTGACTAATAAAGTTTGAAATAAACACTGCACACAAAACCACTGTCATCCGCACTATATTAGGTTTATATGGTTGGTTGGTAGGTATGCTGCAGACTGCAGTTTCTTGGGGCGTAACGAGTTATCCCTTTTACTTGAAAAAAATAAACTACTTAGGTCTTGTTATAACGGTATTTGTTATTTTAGTTTCTGGCATGCAAAGAATATATTGGTTTTACGAAAATTGAAATTTCGAAGAATTCGATTTCCATATTTCACGATAACTCGGTAATTTTTAACGTTAAGACCTGAAAACTTTATTCTGTGTTTAGTGTTTACATAGGTACTATATATATATATATATATATATGTGTGTGATAAAATTATGAAACCGTATTACGTTAAATTTTCTATAAATTATAGGACTTTGAATATTTCGTAAAATTGTCGTTTTTATGTATATAATGTTTAATAAAATTGGCACTTTTGGGTTTTATTGTCTGAAAATTTTAATGAACTTTACTCACATATTAATACGATTATATTAAGATATCGTAATATTAGAAAAATCCCTAAGCTAAATTTTTTACTATAGCTATTTAAAGTTGATATTTTTAGTTTAATTGAACATATTTGAATCATGTATTCATGTATTCTTCTTATCATTTATCAATCATTTTACAATAATAAAAAATTGGAAAATTTTTGAAAATTCTATCGATACATGCATATATATTATAATTATAATGTATTTTCAATATGTTAGATAATTCTCAATTCTCAAATTTTTTTTATAGATGTTTGAAGTTGAAATTTTAATAAAATTGATGTTTAGGTAACCTATATATTTGCGGATTCTTATTAATTATTATTATTTCTCAATATTTTGCAATAATGTTTGTTAACATAATATTATACAATTTTCATATGATATACCATAAAAATGATAGGTTTAAACGTTTAATGTAATATACTTATACTGTCTTGTGAAACAATAATATGATAAAATAACTTATACGACACGTCGACACGTATGTAAAAGATTTAATTAGTCTGACTGTATACGAGCACTTCGTGTGATTATTTTACGTTCACACGCATTTAATCGCATTCCTAACCGTCGTTCGATATTTATATAGGTAACTAATATAATTATATTAAACAAAGTGAAATTACATAATTTCAAAAAAGAAAAAGCGATATAATGTAAAATACATTCTTTACCTCATACACACACACACGCATTTCTTTATAAAAACGTTATTTTTATTTATATATACGCAAGTAACATATTATCGTTATATGTATATTATTATTATTTTTTTTTTTTTTTATAAAAGAAATGTTTAACCGCTTTTGAAAAAATGTATTTGCTCGCGAAATTCCTCGGAGACAATATAAAAAATGTACCTTTATAAAATAAACTGAAATTTTTATTGTAAAAAAAAAAAAAAAAAAAAAAAAACATTCTAAACGTATAATATATATTATAATATACCTTATACGTTTTTTATTCAACTATATACTTGGTATACGAGTATAATAAAATATATTTTATACGGCGGTCTTTGCGTACGTTTTATGCGAATGCATTTAATTTTCAATAATAATTTTACTAAAATTCTACACAATATTGCAGTGTATTTTTAAAGGAATTTTCACTGGGTCGACAATGAATATGTTTGTGGGAGGGATATTATTTTAACCTATTGTTTTACATTTTATAATTATTATAAATTAATTTAATAATATTCGAACGATACGTACAAATTTATCCAACATTCATTACAATAATATATAGAGGTACCTATAATTATTTTTATTAATAATTTAAAATTATTATTATCGCAATATTTAACTGGTCTATCGTCGTCGCCCAGAACAAAAAAAAATAATAATAATAATAATACCATCGTGCACGCGTTTATATTTTTTTTTTAAATAGTAAACCCAATACGTGCTATAATGCAGAATACTATGGATTGATGTTATGCAACGGTTGTGGAAAGAAACGATTCTGCCGAAACTTTATGTTATATCATTACATAAATATGCATCTACTCTGAGGGCATATAAAATGTAGAATTATTACAACTTCAGACAACTTCCAGGTCACCAACTTAATAATATTACGAAAAAATGTACAAAATATCCATTTTAAAATTTTCTTATCCGTAGCGAAACAATTGAAATCATAATAATTGTTTGCCAATAATAACTTTTACGAATTTTGTCGCTATATTTTTCGTCAGTTTTTCCTAACCAGCTTAAGTGTTATGTTCTTAAGAAAAACTATGAAAAAATAACGACCTATAGACAACTAGACAAGAGAAGAAATAATTCATTATCGAAATAACGTAATTTATGGTACCTACCTAATTGGTTAATTATGTTTTACCCCGTAAAATTATATCAGTTCAAACTAAAAAATAAAATTATCGTGCATATTTGTAAAAGTTATAATATAAAATAGCGTTTTCACTTTGCTCAGAATTGAAAATTAGTAACGTCCAAATTTTTTAATTTTTTCTGAAACATTAGTGTGACAATTAAAATTTTTTCGTTTAAGGAAATTTATAATATTATTATAATTATCGAAATCTGCATTTGCGTTATATATTATAATTATATTAGACTTGAAATTATTAATATTGACGAGATGACGTCTTTGTCACGTAATGGTTTACTCATATGTTCTCGCGTGTCCTGGATAACACATTATATTAATATTCCAAGAAGAGAGATCGGGATAATTTTCAATTATTGGAGCGCAGGTGACGGCGTGTAACGAATTTAGAGAACGTGCACATACGAATTTCGTCTCGAAATTCAATTAAACGTGACTTATGCGATTCGATGTTATATTATATCGGTAAACGTTTTATTGAATAGTGCACATTATTATTATTATCGTCATTATTAAATTTAAAATTTTTTAAGAATTTAAGATGTCTCGGCGGCATAACATATCAGACAATATTATATTATAATTTATAATAAATTATTGGTAAAATGCAAAAAAAAAAAAGTCATTATTATGATACCGTGTAACTTATAAGTTATAACATGTACGTACGATCGATCGGTTGTCGATCTGCCGAATTATCGGAAACAAAATTTGACCGACGAAAATAGCCAGACTACATCCAAATTTCTGTTGAATTCACAAAATGAAAGTGACAAAAAATATACTTCTCGTGTATCATAACCCGGTGTGTAATAATCAGTAAATACGACATCCCATAGTAGTTTATTATAAAATAATAAAGTCAATATTGTTAAGAAAATTAAATTAAAATCTACAATCGTTATCTTTGCTTGTTTGTTTTCCTTTTTATTTTTGTAATCATAATATAACCGCGTCGGTATAAATAGTGTAATATTATAATAATATAGTATAGTATTTAAGTATAAAAAATATAAAAAATTATACAAATAGTTGGTATAAATTTAAATTATTCGGTCGATTCGGCCGAAAAATAAACAAAATATTTTATTTTCATCCGACATCGGCCCCATAAACGACCGAATTTATCGCATGTATGTGACCGGTACAATTTAGTTTTATACTTTTATTTTTTTCGTCCGTATTCGGCCCGTGCTTAGAATTAACGTTCGGCCGATGCCGGGTCTAGTCTGGCCATAGGGTTAAGCAGTGAACACTATTCGAAATTGATTTTTCCACATTTTCTTCGGTTCAAAATCCCTCAAACTCGATTGGACAAATTTAAAAATTGTACCGTAAAAATATGATATTAAAATGGTTATTCGAATTTCACTATAAAGTGCGATTCGTGTTATAAACAAAGGTTTACGACGAGGATACGGGAGTACTCGTGTTTTGGTAAAAAAAAAGAATAAATATCGTGGAGAAAAAGTTTTTAAATCATTTTCGATTTTTGAATCGATTTTTCAAATAAATTCTCCCAATAATGGACTTGTATAATTATAATAATATTATATATCGTAAATTACGTGAGATTTATATCAACGTTCACTTCAAAATAATAATAAACAACATTTTTCATTTTTTATTATATTTTTAATTCGAACTACGACGGTATATAATATTATTAACACGCAATACGTCGATAAATCTTTCCGAGTATCGTTTGAACAGATCGATTTAAAACACCTGATCAGTATTTAGTAAAAATATTCAATAATCATTTTCGTGTCACAAAAATTGCTTATTGCTTTGTGGTTCTCGTCGTATAATTATGTACTCGAAGAAAATATTGACTTTTTACCGATATTTTAATTTTAAATAACGTCATTATAATATTATTATTATGTTTAAATTTCCTAACCAAATTTATTTAAAAAATGAAATATCTTTTAATCTTTAATGTTGTACTTAATTAGGGTAGGGTTTTATTTTGGAGGGGGGCAAAAAGGGCATATGGCCCTGGCTCGACTTAAAATTCCAATATTATTGGTAGGTAGATAGTTAAAATTATACTTACCTATACTTGTCCATTTCATAAATATTGCTTCACATCTGCATACATATTGATGTATAGATTAATAATATTATTAATAAGATATTGCTAATGTAAAAAAAGGAAAAATATAACATTAACATTTAATTGTGTTCAAAAATTTTAAGTATTATTTATATATTTTGATTTGCCTAGTAATAATAGGTAATTATATTTAATAATATCAATTACCATTTGATTTTATATTATAAAATTACTAATTTACAACTGTGTTATAAATATAAAAAATATTTAATTCTCCCACAAAAAAAAAAAAAAAAATTATTTCATATGCTAAAAATATTGTTTTCGCCCTTTTTGTTCTTATTATAATAATAATATATTAATGTCTGCGCGCGGTTACATAAAAGTTCCAAAAAATTTCGTTATGTGCGTTAAAGTATAATAATATAATAAGTACTCTGTTTTGGGTATTTTTTTTTCTTTTTGTAAATCCCGTGACCCATATTATTTTTTATTGCTCGGACTGTGTGTGTGTGTGTGTGTTGTAGAGAAATATTATTAACAAACAAAACGAACACTATAATACATATAACGTTTTAAATCGTATAAGACTTGTCGTGTCGTGTTTTGAAAATTAAACAACGACGCTAATGTATTATACGGTATTGTTATTATTGTAATAAAAGTTAGGAATTTTTCGCGTTGTAATCCGATAAACACGGTCCGCGTTAATTATTCGCACACAAGTCGCCCTCAATAGTTATTTCGAGCGAGCACGACGTATTTTATTATGGTTTACACGTTCGTATCATCGTATTATACCTGTCCTAATATTTTTTCATCCCTTTATGAGGAAAAAGGGATGAAAAATAGCGAGGGCTCTGTATCCCGTCAATTCGAACGGACAAAATAAAATATAATACCCACGCGACCCGTCTAGACTGTATACGGATCATATTATAGATAGGTACGATATAAAAATAAATATATTATTATTACAGATAAAGATAATGAACTATTATCGCGCGGCGAAGCACGTGGACATTCTTTTCGAGGTTATACGAGAGGTTAAACGCGACGTATATCGTATAAAATCGTGTGTGTGTGTGTTTGTACATAACCTTAAAATATCCTTTAGGAGATGGTGAAAAGGACGTTGATTGCGCACATAACCTCTGCCCACGACTTATATTCGAGATGCAATTATTGTCAGTATATTAATATTATTCTTGTTACAATGGCGTACACGGCGAATTCGTTACTATAATATAATACAATATTATATTTTACCAAAAACAATATAGGTAATATTGCATTATGTTATTTCATCTCGCGTTAAACTATCATAATATACCTGTACCATATTATTATTATTAGGTACCTCTATAATATACGTTACGATATGAAAACATAATATAACTGAATAATTACAAATTATTACAATTTTGCTTAATGCTCAAGGTAACTGTGAGGATTGGCTATTTATATATGTATACATGGGTGGCCAAACTACGAACCGTAATGATATTTTATATGGCCCTAACTTATTTATAATATTTTACACTTCTATAAAAATGAAAAAAAAAAAATAATCATATTATGAAAAAGCAAGGGAATATAGGTGTGGAATACAGGTGTAAAGAGGATAGTGTTGAATTTTGATTAAAATTTGAAT
>JAIUCT010000001.1:39069414-39085267 GCA_021307375.1 Tetraneura akinire | reverse complement strand
TATTATACATGAATAATAATAATATTCAAAAATCCTAAAAAAAAAAAAAAATATCCAAAAATAAAATTCTCCTCGATTTACACATAATAGAGTACAAATAAGTTATAACAATATAATGTACGTATGGATATACGTAAACGCGTCGTGTTCTTACAAATATTTTCAAAAATCGTAAAATTATAAAAATATATGCAAAACGCATATGAAACGATGAAATTATCTTATTTCGTGCACGTTCATAATAGAAAACGTTTCTCGAGAAATGAAATTTTTTTTAATAACATACTATTACAAAATGGCGGTACTTAAATAAATACCGTATGATTATGTGAAAATATAAAAACAGACCTTGCGCGTGTATATGTAGCTAAAAATTACAAGCTGTATAGTATAATATTATACGCAAAGTACCTATATAATATATAAGCCACGAGATCGCAAGACCACGGAATAACGTTTAAGACGACGAGATTATAATATAGTACCTAACATTATAATAATACCATAGTGATAATATTTTTTATACGGTCCCCCACGTGTCTAATCAAATCATGCGAATCGTAAATAAATATTAATCAATTATTCGGCAAAACGTAAAAATTTTCATACCTAATAATATGTTAATAATATATCACATATTAATATCCAAATCCATATTATATTAGACGTGCATCAACGTAATGTTATATTTATTGATTTTCATATACTGCGTGCACTATAATAATACAATAACATTATAATAAATTAATAACATAAAATATCGTATAGCGAAATCGTGATCGAATTCAAAACCATATCCTTTAGCCAAAATAATAATATGATAATTTAATAAAATATAACGTTTAATATTATACTCGTCATCATCAATTAATTCGAATAATAATAATAATATTATCGTTCCGAAATGTATTATTATTTATGAATTATGAATAGATAATAATATTATGTTATGCTCTGCAGTCGGTCTAAACATAATGATACCCTATTATAATAATACGTTCGTAGTGTACCTATTCAACTTAAGACGTATACCTATTATTATTATATTACGCGAATAATAATTTCACTATTATTTTATTAGTAATCGTATTATATTCTTGGCCGGCCGATATCATATTATTATCATTGCATTGTTGTAACGATTTCGATCGTTTTATATTTAACCTAAATAATCGATATCACAGGTATTATGACTACAAAGTAAAAAATATACATATATTTAAATATTATATAGGTACCTCCGGTGAACCGAGATTGAAAAAATATCTGGTTCAATCTGATGGAAAGAGAGAATAATATTGCAATCGTCATTTTTCGCATAAATATAATATTGTAGTTTATACTTCGTATACTTACTCCATTAGTTAGAAGAGTCATAGTTGCTTTCCTCTGTCCGGAGGACGTGATGTGGGTTTACAAGGAGAAAGGGTGGATTCCCTCGGACACCGGAGACACTACGCATTACTCCAGCGGCCCCCGAGTGGGGTCGGGAGCTGTTGGAATCGGAATCCGAGAGTCTTACTAGAGGGATATTTCCCTAACCTAGGCATACGCCGATATCCACCACACCCCTACGCATCCGACTCCATTCGAGGGTGGCCGGAAGCCATTCCTAGGGGCTGCACCCTCCCCGTAATAACAAGTATTAGTAGGATTGCTCCCACAACCAAGACTGGTCGTGGTCGCTGGCCGATCATCTTCCTACTAAGAGCTTGGAACTGCCACGACCGCAACCGGTTCAGCCAGATACCTATATACGACAGCAGCTTTTAGGGGTAGACCGCACCAGTTTACTCAATATTTAAATCCAATAATTCTACCCACCTATATAACGAACGTGGCAATTTTTTTGGATATATTAATTTTTATTGTAAAAGCATAGAGAAATGACAAGAAGAATGCTTTAATGGATTCAATGATTTGTAATTAATCTAAAAATATCAATTTTAAACAGCTATAAAAAAAAATGTTGATACTTGGGATTTTTCTAATATTTTGATACCATGTCAATGCGCCGGAAGGTGTAGCGAGTTACCCCTTTTACTTGAAAAATATAAACCACTTTGGTCTTATTATAATGGTATTTGCTATTTTTTTTTTTTTTAATAATATAGTTCACATTGCCTTGATTTCCTCATTGCCCGTAACATATATGATATATATAATACTGATACTCGTATTATTATTCAGACGAAAACGGTCTTGCAGTTATATTGATGGTCGTTCGTGCGTGCATGTATACAGTAGTTCTATACCGTATATGGATATATATATAAATATATATAATGTACGAACGAATATAATCAATCCTTGACATTCTAAAATTTTATCGGAATAAGTTTCTATCCGCGTATTTCAAATATTATACTAATAAAATATTTTTATTTCGTTTCGCTATAACGCCTGTAAAACGCGATTATACAAGTATAATATATTGAAGTATTATTCGTACCAAACAAGGCCGTAACTGAGAAAAATTTTCGGGGGGGGGGGGATTTTTTATTTCTGGGGGAACGAAAAAATTTTTTGGTTTTTAAATGATTGTTTTAATTTTTTTTTTTTTTTTTTTGTTTGGTCTGAAGAAACTTTTACTACTCGAAATAATGCTCCGATTTTCACAAATAGAATTATATGTTTCCGGTTGGAAAGTAGATGTATTGGTACATTATTTAGGTAATTTTTCGAATTTATCAAAGTTGACTCTAAACGGTAAAAAAATGACGAAAAACTGCATTTTTCACGAAAACTGAAATTTCGACGAATTTAATTTCAATATTTCACATGATAACTTGGGCTATTTTGAAGTTAGAGACTTGAAAATTTTATTGGGTGTTCACGTAGCTACTATATATATGTGGTGAAATATTGAAACCGTTACGTTAATTTTTCTGCAAAATATAGGACTTTGAAAATTTCATAAAATTCTCGTTTTTATGTATGTAATGTTTGATAAAATTGGCAGTTTTGGGTTTTATGGTTTGAAAATTTTACTGAAGTAAATATTATTAGATTTTCTCCGTTGACATAAAATACAAGTATTCTGAAATATAATTTATTTTATTTTATAATATAACATTTAATAATAATAATAATAAAACTACTATTGGATAGTAAATTTTTAATAATTTATGTAATATTAAAAAATATAGATTTTGGAAAAATTTCGGGAGGGGTCCGGAACCCTGGACCCCCCCGTCAGTTACGGCCTTGCTACCATAAACATTATATTATTGACCACGGTCAAAGATTTTACAACATTTAAAACCGATTTTCGGACGTTGTTTTGTAACCTATATAATATAATATATAAATATTTGGATTTCGATATCTCACGTTTCGTTTCGTCAACCCTGTTAACCAAAATAGGTATACCGTGCAAGAAAAAATAAAGAAGAAATATTATTTAGAAATTATATCAGTAAACATCTTGTATTCATTTGTAACACGTTTTTTGTTAAATTTTCGTTTTTTTCACCGTGTTTCTTGGTTCTAACATAATATTTATTTATAGTACCTACTCTAATAAAGCGTATTGTGATATGGTAGAATTTTTTTTTTTTTTTTAGTATTTATAGATTAATATAATATTTTAATCTCGATCGAAAGGGCGTGCAAAAATGAATAAAACTGCTATTTTTTTTTCGGTTTGCTTTACCTATACAATAATAATGTGTGTGTATATACTATATATATAATATATACGTTTCCACAACGATACTCGCGTAATACGTTAAAGACGAAATAACACGCGCATGCGTTTGACGTTTTCGTTAGATTTTATAATTATTATATTATAATTTTTTTTTTTTTTTTTTTTTAATATTATTATTTATTAATACAACAAAATTGTATTAACTCTTCAGTTAATCTAAATCTCATAATAATAATAATAATAATATGACTGATGAAAATTGTTGCGATCAGGCAGCCGACGTTACGACATTATCCTCCTCCGAAGTGACGATTTTCGATAAACGGTTTAAACGGTGCAAGTGGTTCGTCGATGACGGCGACTACAATAATAATTTAACGCAGCAAAGCGATCTCTGCGAAAGTCGAAAACTGACGCCAATCAGACGTTCTAAGACCGTGACAAAACTACTCGGTATTTAAAACGAAAACCATAATATTATGTTATTATTATTATTTACTACCGCTGTATATGGTTAGATTTTGGTTATTTATATATTCGACCAGATAATAATATAACGATTACTGCGATAATAAACATAATGAAAACAAATTCTTATAAGTATCGATCTAATGCTCTGCAATCTCCGATGGGTATACTTTTTATAGTTATTTTTTTTTTTAAATTTTAACACATTAATTAAAATACGTTTTCACGTATTACACTATATAGTAAAATATTATATTTTAATCTTATAATCGTAATATTATTATAAAATAACGAAATGAAATGAATAAATAGATTAAATATTTTATTTCAAATAATATTATGTAATGTAATTAATATAAGTTATTAATGAATTTGTGAAATTAACAGGTACCTACCTACAACCTACTATTATAATAGCTAAATTGATAGAGTTAGTTTAGTTATAACATAATTATTATTACAGAAATTACAATTATGTAACACCTAGTCATTTCAAAACTATCGTTAAAAACACGTGCGCTTTTCATTCTAAACTAAAAAATTTTTGTAACAATAAATTTCCATCGCACTGTATAAAACACAATACCATAGTATTAAAACAATAATATTATATCGTTTCTGGATGTGTGCGCAGTGAAAGAAATAAAAATAATGTCCTACGAAAAGACATTAAAATTGATAAATATTACCAAAAGTCAACCTGCCACTATATCATAGAAGATTTTACTGGATATATATTACAGACTTCGTACCAGATTACTTGTCCAAAATAAAATGACGAATCACCCGGAAATTTTACAACGTTTATTAACGTTATTGATTTTTTAATAAAAAAAAAAACTCGTTTGATATTATATTTTCTCGGTGTTATCTTTCGCACTCTGTAAAGTTATCGAGATATTTAATATAACAATTCTTTATAATATAATTGAGTGTATAAGCTGCGATTTTCTATTATTAAATTTAAAAATAATATGTATTATTATTTTTTAATGTTGTCCTTTTTATATGTAAATTATTATTGTATTGATCATAATAATAATAATAATAATAATAATAATAATAAAATACAAAGAAATATAAGCCCTATAATACCAAACACTATATTACGGGCATTTTTAGTAAACTTAAATTTTCGTATTTTTATAATTTGTAATTTTGATACATCATATTTAAATTGAAACACAACTGATATTTGAATTCGAACGGATTGAGTTTCTTAAGATTATAGAAACGATCATCACCCGTGTTCCAAATGTTCCAATGCGGAATTGGCCAATTTAAGTTTTTCACGGGGGACCATAAATAAATAAATCGTCGACCAAAATAAAAGTACGAAAATACGTTACAATAAATGAAACTCGTCCAGGTGAAAAGTATTTCAATTTCAGTTATACGCGCGTGTTGTATTAATTAAATAATTACTTCCCAATATTTTGTTCTTACGTGATATATTATATCATATATTATTAGTTATTACAATTTAGATAATTAAATACTTATCTGAACGCATTCATTCAAACAAACACGTTACGATAATATGTTATATAAAACGCATTACTGTCGTGATATCGAAATTTTTTTATGAATATTTGCTGAATAGACTGTAGTAGGTAGTCTCGTTTTTCAATTTATTTTTTTGATAACTTAATTATGTTATAATATGATGTGTATTACTATTATGTCCAACTCAAACGTTCAAAAACCTATTAAATGATTATAATATACCTCATATTACATTTAACGATGTCTTGTTACATTTTTAAAGACATATTATACGAACATCGTATTACATTTTTATTTTTAACTTTCTGACGTTATACCTTATACACTCTTATAAAATTGTAAATTATTTATTTTGTATTTCTATTATAACTTTGAAAACAATTTCTTCGCTCGTTTCCGCGAGTCATTATAATATTATACATTTATTTATTTAATTTTTTTGAGTACAGATGAATTTATAAATAATAAATAGGTTTATAATAATATAAGAGACTCGAGGAAATGCCAAATGGTATATTTTAATTTGTAAATTTTGATTGCCGAAGAATTTTTTTTTTTTAAAGTTACACAGTCTGATTATAATGAATATTATAATATTGTAAATTTTTTTATGAAAATCGTGATTTAATAAATTATTAAAAATAACACGATTCGACTATTAAATTATTCAATACCCGTAAAATTTTTTAAAAAAACCAACGTTATATATTTTAATATAACGTTAATATTTGTTTGTTCATACTTACATATTTCGTCATCTAATAATTATCATACATATAGTGTGCACTGCAATAATAATATCATGTTTTCTGGGTCATCATTTTTGCGATTAGGTACTCGATTTATGAATTTCGGTCCAAACAAGCACACGTCTTATAAAATTAAGAAATATAATATATCTACTTGTATATAATACGTAAAAAACACTATATAAATTCACATACTCGTACTTCCGCCATACTTATAATATAATTCCGTTTTGCATATCACTTTTTCGACTATATCGTTAAATTTTTCTCTTCCAACCGTGCCAAATTATAATAATATAAAGTATATACTTATAAAATTTTACATTACGATTATAATAACATAGGTATAGCGTAAATTTTTTAGGTAGTTAGGTAAGTAAGTTGAGGGCCGGTATTTCTTAGGTACATACGTAAGTTGCGGCCCGTGTTTATATCATGTATAAGTTAATTGCGTCCGACAGAAAATTCGTAAAACAAACATTTATAATGTTTTTATGGTACTTACTACCTGTTGGTTACTGCCCCGCCTTGTCGTATAAAATTTATGGAGGAAATTTCCAAAGGTATAGAATCCAAATAATATAGTTATAGTTATATAAGTAAAACGGGTTATTATGACTTCGCCCGGCTTTTTTCAATCGGACACGATTCGTACGTTTAACGCTCATCGTATAAGTACGACGATCGATAACAATATTAATATTATAATAATATATTGTACTATTTAATATTTATATTACACAAATAGGCATTAGGCTTATAAATCCAATCTCAAGTAATGTATAGTTTCAAAAATAAAAAATAATAATAATAATAAAGGCTAGGTTAGGCTAATTAGGAGAAAATATTATTATACTCGTTAATAATATACTCTCGTGCTATTATTTTATATAGCATCATCATTCTCGTTTAGCAAACAAACATTTTTTATATTATGATGTTACGCGAAAACTATCCAAATTAATGTTCATCCAGACGTTTTAACAGCGAACGATCCAAATCTAACGAAGACGTTAAAAATATACGTCTTATAAAGTTATAATATGTCATTTTTGTTGTAAATCTCTGTTAAAATAATATTTTGTTAGTAGTAAACATAAACTTAATGCAACTTGGTGTGTAAACTTAAATATTAATACACTGTTATTTGTTAAACCGACTCTAATCTAAACAGTGTTTGGCAGTAATTATAGTTGTAAAACTAACTTTTATTGCGCGTAATTGAAATTATTATACATATTATATTATAATTAAACAATAATAATAATAATAATAATAATAATAATAATAATAAAAGACATAGTTCAGGTTAGTTATATATAATATTTTATATTGTATATATATTCATTATATAATTATACCAGTATATTATTTTACAGTATATTATTTTTATTTTTTGTTTTTGTCGCATATATCATTAACCATATAATAAAGAAATTATTAAAAAAATGATTTTTTTTTAAATTTAACTTTCACAAAATATCGTTCGTGTAAATAGACAGTTTGAATTATTTATTCAGGTATTTTTTTGTAGTCTATAAAATTATAAATTTTAATTAAATTATATATTATATAGAATAATATTAAGAGTTATTTTATATAATTATTATGAAAAAAATTAATAAATAAGTGTAGTTCAAATTTAATTAAAACGATAATATCGTCTTAAAGTCATAGAGCAGAGCAAGAAAATTTTCGAATAACAAAAAGTACTGCCCAAAGGTATAGGTAAAACGATCTACTTAATACAATATAATAATGGTCACGTATCATATATTATATTATATAACATAAGTAGATAATTGTATTATTATATTAAAACCTTAGAGTGCGTTTGCATATTATATAATATATATTAATTTAAATAATAGACTCGACATTTTAGATTTTGAGCAAAGCTTTTTTTCTCTCTTTTTATTTTTAGATTCTGAGCGAAGCGAAGAATGTATTGGTTTTACTATGATGTGTGTTTTTTTTTTTTTTTTTTTTTTAAGTATGAAGACACTTTTACTACCCGAAATAATGCTCCGATTTTCACGAATGTCGTATGTTTTCGATTGCAAATTGGAAATAGTTTGTACTTTATTAAGGTCATTTTTCGAATTTCCCAAAATTGACCTCATGTCACACAGAAAAAGGACGAAAAAATAACGAAAAAAGGACATTTTTCCTTCGACGAATTTGATTCATCGGATAAATTTGTTTATAATAGTAACCATAGTGATAATATAAATATTATTGTTACTAATAGCAACCAAAGTAATATTATTGTAACTAATAGCAACCAAACCATCTATATAAACAGAAATTTCCATCGTAAATCTTATAATATTTCTTTAAGCACCTCCCTTGGGTTGATCATATATTCATATCGCAGATCATAGATTATTGATCAAAGGCTAAGGTCTATAATGAGAATTAACGAACCATTCGGTTATATATACATAATATTGTTAGGTGATTTTTTCCGATTCTCTAGAATTAGCTAGAGGGCAAATTGAAGAAAAAGTTTATTTGTATTTTTCATGAAAACTGAAATTTCGACGAATTCGGTTTCAATATTTTACGATAACTTAGGCAATTTTGAAGTTAAAGACTTAAAATTTTTATTGGGTATTTACATAAGTTACCATATATTAATATGTGGTAAAATTTTGGTACCGTGTTACGTTCATTTTTCTACAAAATATTGAACTTTGAATATTTCGTAAAATTCTCCTTTTAACGTATATAATGTTTGATAAAATTGGCAATTTTTGGCATCAAGGTCTGATAATTTTACTGAAGTATTTTTTTTATTTACATAAAAATCCCTAGTCTCAATTTTTTTTATAGCTGTTTAAATTTGATATTTTTAGTACATCGAAAATGTTATGGAAAAAAATGACGAAAAAACGGCATTAAATTATGACGGAACTTCGCTCAGAATCGTTTTTTCGAATGAAATGGTTTGCCATTGCATTCAAATTATAATTAAAATTAAACACTATGATTGCACACCTGTATCCCTTCCCTTGCTTTTTATTTTTGAGAACATTTTATACTACCCAAGTACCCGAAAAAATGCTCCGATTTCCATGTATAGCATATGTCTCCAACTGGAAAACGGATACCTATAATTAATACTTAATTTAGGTCATTTATCAAATTTCTAAAAATTGACCCTATGCGATGGAAAAATGACGAAAAAAGAAAAAACGGCATTTTTCACGAAAACTAAAATTTCGACGAATTCTATTTCAATATTTAAAATATAAAAAGTAAGGGAAGGGATACTGATGTGGAAGGGTTACAGGTGTAAAGATGATAGTGTTGAATTTTGATTGACATTTAATTACAACGATAAATCATTACGTTCGAAAAACGATTCTGAGCAAATACTGTCAGATTTTGGTATTTAGTTGACTCATTTAGGGATTTTATGACAACTTATTTATATTGAACTTTACTTAAAGACAAATAAATGTAAAAATTTTAAACGGTATATTTATTATCTGATGAATTTCGTTCAAAATCATTTTCACGAATGTAATAACACTATTTTCTTTACACCTGTATTTCTTCTACAACAGTATTCCTTCCCTTACTTTTTCTTATATTCATTTGTAACGTATCATCATATTTTCTTGTTATTTGGATTTACAGAAAATATATATATAATAATAAAAAATGGTGTTAACTATACTTTTATTATATTAATTATTTATTTATTTTATTGTAATAATAATAATATATACTTGTATATACTGACTGTTTATAATAATATTATATATATTATTATTATTATATACGTACACCTTAACAAGTGTACAGGGAAGGTTGCGAATGCGTCGAAAAACCGGATGCAGAGACCGGAAGTTGCCGTCTCTGGGACGACGATGACGACGAGGACTGCAATAACGGGATGATACGCGAACGGTACGGTCCGTGTGAGCGTGCCGGAACCTTCCAGATCGTCACAGACTCCGCGTCCGTAAGTCAACCGGAAGAAGAAAGTTTCGTGGAGTTTACGGTCTGGAGAAATCCGAGGAGCAATAGTAGCCGTCCCGTTTTGTGGTTCACTGCCAGAAAACAGATGCCGGTGGTAGCCGCAATCACCATAAGGGCACTGGAAGTCTGGACGGACCGGAACAATTGGTACCCGTCAAAAGTGGTGTTTTTACAAAAGTAACATCAAAAATAATTATTTTATCGTGTATAACTCTTTATAACGTGCCATAACAAAATAATATATAAAAAAGTAAAAATTTTAACGGCTTTTTTACGTCATTGAATTCCCGTTATATTTTAATTATTATTATTATTATTATGAAATTTGAGTAAAAACAATATTATAAGTATTTATATGGATTCTTCTTATTTTATTTCCATATTATACAATAATTGAAATTGATAAAAATTGTTATGATAATAATATGGGCATTTAGGTGACAAGTGATCTTATGAGCATTTATATTGAACTTAATTTGATAATAATTTGATCGAAATGCAGATGGTAATAATTATTCGTATTGAAGTAATAAGTAAGAAACATAAGAAACAACAGGTAGGTCGTATAGGTATACAATATTATCGTATAACTCTTATATATTCGCCCGGTTGTACGTTGTTATAGCTGCAGTTATCGAAGAAAGAAATAAAACGAATATTTTCCTATCGAATACAAATTGGAAATACCTTCTGTTCAAAAATATATTTATTTAGATATTTCAACTATATAATAAGATGTGTAATATTATATTATAGTCTTACAATTTACAACACTCCCCGTCATAAAACAAAAATATTTTACAACTGTAGTGTGAGACGCGTATTAAATACGTATATTGTAAATTATGATAATAATAATCGCATTCGGTAGGTACCTACCCAGTTAGGTATAAATCTATGCGTATAAAATGCGTTTGGAATTGTGACGGATAATAACACATCCTGTGACGTGACTAGTTGACAAAAATCAACGCAATTCCAGTATTCTTTTTTTTTTTATATTTACCTTTTCGCATACAAATGAGATTTTTAAACTATATTTCCCATTAATATAATGCACACGATACATTTTTATACAGAAATTACTTAATTATTTATAAATTAATAAAATAATTACAATATTTATTATAGATACATAATAATAATAAAAAATGTTCGTCTAATTGAATATACGTGTAAAATAACATTGTTTATAAATATAAAATATACATAAAAAAAATCAAAAATAAGCATACGTCCATTCGGCGGTATATTATTATGGATATTATAAAAATATTAAAAAACAAATTAATTTCAAAACGAAACGAAACGTACACTATAATAAATTAAAAAAAAAAAAAAAAAATTAATTAAATTTTTATTATTTAATATAATATATTTTTTTTTTTTTGCATTTTCATTATTATTATAATTTTTTTCCAGCTGATATTCAATTATTCAATTAGATATGATATAATTGATAATAAAATAATTAACTTCACTCGGAATTCAAAATTGGAAAGCAAAACAAGAAGTAGTAGGTCGTATTCAACTTTGTTTTATTTTATAGAGAATTTTCTAGACGAGCAGTCATGAAAATAAATTAAACGTTTTTTTTTTTTTTTTTTTTTTTTTTTTTGCATTTAATCTGCAAATTACATCAAATAATATTATGTACTTTTAAAAACCATTCCACGTCAATAAACACGCTTCTGGTATAATTTTATATAATAAACGGTCAAATAAAATATAAAAATACAAAATAAAAAGCGTGAAATACACAGTTTTCCGCAAATTCAAAATAGATTTTTTTTCAAAAACTTTACTGAATGATAAAAAAAATACGGTAACAAAAATTTTCTTTAATATATTGACATACTGTAAATCTAACTTATTCTTGGTTCTGTCGTATAAAGTATTATGATCAAAATATCGTGTTACAAAGACATTAAAAATCGTATTGAAATAGTTTGTAATCTCCACGGATTTTTTAATACAAAATTTTAATCACAGTGTATATAATATAAATATATAATACGAGTATCATAATATATTATATATAATATACCCTGCACAACAGACGGCGTCTAGAAAAACATACGCTTTGCTATAAATATAAAAATATATGGCGAGAAAGATATTTTAGATTTTTTCGACTTCTGTATGATATAGAATACGATTGTTTAAATGCCATCGAATCGAATTATAACAATTAATAAATATATAAAGCATAATTGTAAAAATTTAAGTAAAATTAAAAACTAAATCATTTTTTTATACCTTATTTACGTTATAACGTCTTATAACTTACTTGCTGAATTACCCGTCGTTGCCGGGTTTAAGTATAAAGATGTATGTAACCTGGCTAGTTTTTCACAATTTTATCTACAAAACTTCTTTGTATACAATGTTCTTCACTGACTTATTAGAAGGGGAAAAAACCACCAAGCTACTGAGTGAGCTTATGCGTGAGCAAGCTACGTAGAACTGCCCATGTTAAAAACAGATTTCTCGCAAGTCTATTCCTGAAAATTTGAGAGTCTGGTCTTGAGACTTGTTTATAGTCATTACAAAACAGACTTTGAGGAGGAAAACGTTTAAATTCGAACGGAAAATCGTTCGGAATTAAAAGAATTCATGGTACAAACACAGTTTCCCCTTTCGCACATCCAGTTAAAATTGTGGCTTCTACTATATTGCGATGTAAAGCTTTGACTTTAAGCCTGGTCCCACTCCCAATGTCCTATTGCACAGTTTAGGTGGTTTCAATTTTCAAATATATATACAATATACAGATAGTTTATAAAATATCTAAAATACGAATAGTTTATGTATGGATTAGGTCATTCGTGACACAATCGGACGTTAATAAACTTTATAATATTATATCGATACATGATAACAATTTTACATATAAGCAATTTTGACGGCAAAAGTTTCAAAAGAGTAGGTATAGATATTTTAATTTTGTTTTGTTCTTTTCCGATAGTGTGCGTGTGGCATTTTCATAAAAACGAGTTGAACTGTTTTTTCATTTATCATTTTATCATATATAATATTGAAAAAAATCGCCTGTCGAATGTCATGTCCAATATAACGTACATAAAATAATAATAATAATAATAATAATAATAATAATAATAATAATAATAATATTTTAAAAGTTCTTTAGACCGATTTTACCTGTCGTCGGTTTTATCATTTTATTTCGTTTTAATAACGTTTATAATAAATATTAATCATTCCACAACACGGTAAATAATTTGTACTTATATAAAATTTTCTGATATTTCCTATAAAATTCCAACCTAACAGTAAATTAAATTTTACAGTTTTTATAAATTTGAAATCGAATTTCTTATTTAACAATAATAATATTATTTTAACCCGTGAGAGAAGTGTTGCAGCCATCAACGTTCGACTACGATTCTAATAATGCGGTTATAAAATTATTCTGTTACGAGCATATTGCTATTATTATATTATTTTATAACTATTTCGAATCGCGAATATATGCCGCGTGCGGGGTTCGCGCCTAATTTGCGGTAATTAAGTTTTTAACCACATTAAGACCGCGACCACAATTATTACTCAACGTATATTTTTTGGACTCTCGGAGCTAATTTCAAATTTCTTATCGCACATAACGTCGCGTTTGTCACTGTGAACGCGTATACTCGTATTGTACAATATATTATCATTGTATCCGTTTCGTCCGGAAACGAATTTCTCTAGCTGTCTCCCCAATAAAACGTCACATTCGTTTAATTATAAAACTTTCGCTCCGATATGGGAATTATTATCAAATTCAATTACACAATATTTTCGGTATACACACACGCGAGCATAATAATAATATAATAAATTAATTACTATACTTATATTAAATAATACTACTTTGAGATTTCGCAACAAATTTTCATACTCGATTCGATTTAAAGTTGACGATTTTTTTTTTTTTTTTTTTTGATATGATGGATGACCTCGGTAACTAAAACAGTTTATTCGAATAATTTAAGGATTTTCGGCTATGACAACACAGGCATATCGGACATAATTTTAATCATTTTTTAAACGACTTTAACGTTAAATCCACGTCGTTTACGAAAATATAATATATTATATCGCTAGTCGGCACGGATAATATTTTAAACGATTCTCTAGAGGGCTGTTGCGATTTAGTACCGACAACAACGACCGTTCTTAAAAAAATAAATCCCTCTATTAAGTGAGACAACTCGTTATGATACACAAAAAAGAAAACGCAATACTGCGTCTGCGTCAATATTATTATCGTCAACAGCGACGGCACAAAATATATTATCACATCTTGTCGAATGTTTTACCTTTTACTCGAGTTTTTTATTATCATATTTATAATTGTCATATAATATTATATTTAAATTTGCCTCAAAACGAAACGCTAATATTTATTTAATTATGATTTTCGTTTTTCTGTATGCCGATATAAAAAAATATATAAAATATTTAGAAAAAAAAAATGATCCGACAAAATACGACAACTGACGAGAGGAATCCCAACGATAGAAACGTCACGAAGAATAATATAAAATAATATTATAAATGCACAAACGTGCTTAGAAAGACCTTGGACATATTATTATCATTATGATTTATTCGTATTTCATTGGATCATCATATATTTATATCTATTCGTAATATATTTTATTGTACAATTTAATAATTTAAAACGATTTTACACGAGATGTGGAGATGTAAAAGTCGCGAATGTACCGTCGTATTAAACCGTATATCGTTAATAATATTATATTATGTAGGTATAAGTTGATTATTATTATCGCGAGCGATTCACTCCGATGACGGAGTATTTTTTATTAAATATAGACGTAATATTAAATTATTACAATGTCTATCGTCGACGAATATTTTTTAATTTTCTACATTGCGAGGTGGTATGAATTGGATAAAATAAATCGATAAATTAACAAGAAAAAGAAAAACTACGATACACTCATCCAAAATCGGTATTATTATAATATTTATAAACAGGAAATTATTTGTATTTCTTTTTCGCGTTTCATTTGGAAAAATAATAATTATTAGAATTTACAGTCTAAATAATTGTTTTTCCATCTTATTTATGGGTAAAATTATTATGTACCTACAGTAAGTTTTCAGTTGTACGACCATTCTCTTAAACGCGGTTTATTATCGACCAATTTATGGTATACTCGTATGTGCCTCCTATACATGTACACCTTGATGTATAATATACACGCGTATAATACGATATAATTATATTATATACCTATATATAATACGAACCTTACACGTGCGTTTCAATATTGCTATTTCGGTCTCGTAATTTCGTTATTATGTCGGCGAAACACATATTATATAGAATCGAATCGAATTTTCGCGATCCCTTATTCCCTTCGTTTGCGGGGAATTCTTTTTTTGCTTTGTCTTCGTCGGGTTATATAGTTTTAGAAAATCGTAAAGGCAAATAATGGACGATGGGGGGGGG
>JAIUCT010000001.1:39037941-39069404 GCA_021307375.1 Tetraneura akinire | reverse complement strand
TGGGGGGGGGAAAGGTTCCCATTAAAATTTTATCCAGCAAAAGAGAATTTCGGTTTCTCTCTATTATATATAATAACATCATCTCGAACAGCCGTAAACGTCGAAAAATAAAAATTTCTCGTAAAACCGCCGCGCGATATGACATACGAGTAACGAATATGAGAAAAATAAGATATTATATTATGTCCTCTCGTCGACCGATTAAAAATGTCTTCTATATATTATTATACGTAGGTAGTGAAAATATTGCAAAACAAAATATTATTTTCAAGAAATTAGGACTATATTTTAATGTTAATTTTTTATCCGTTGAATAGAGTCATATTATAATATTCAGTTTTAAAATTAACGCTTTTAATTAACAACTCTTATTGGTATAAAAAAAAAAATTATTAATTTTTTATATCTATTACGATAAATACGATTTTATTCGTGATTTTTTTTGTTTTACTTAAATCGTGTCATTTCGTATACAAAGTATTATTTAATAATATACCTACTATATTTTGTAAAAAAAAATCGACTCAATTTTTGCGCAAGAGATTATATGTTAAATATATAATAACATAATAATATATCTATAAATAGAAATAATTAAATATACTTATATATACTTTATCCATACGCTATAATATTTCCTTCGAAATTTTTTTGATAACACTATCATATTATACAGATAAAATAATATGATAAATCCACGTAGACATTTTATACGCGAATCGCGCCATTTAAAGTCGCACCGCCTGCGCAGAAGTCGAACACTGTAAATCGAATTTTTCTCCCCTCGGCCATCTTCCATAGACTGGCGCTCGTATTTATACAGGATGATTCCTGTTTGTGGAATTATCAGTATCATCGTATCAGCATTTTTGCAACACGATATTTCGATCACTTTGTATGTATAATAAATTATCGTGTCGTGTTACGCGTACGTGAGCAAATATAGAGATATATTATGCGAGTGCCTATACAATGAATTATTATTATTGTTATTATTATTAAGCACACAATGATAAAAAAAATGCACGTTAAATGTTTAGATTTAAATTTTAAACGCAAACAAAATAAATTGCCGGGTCCCCCTTCCAAACCGCGGAAAATAAAAGTCGACAGTTCTGTGCTGACCTTAAAAATACGCGACGTCATTTATATATTATAATATACAATGAGATAATAACGATATTATCTCGAATACAACTAACGCGTAAGTATACGACCTTACGAAGAGTGAAATTAATGTAAGGTATATAAATAATATTCGAAATAATATATTATGGTATATCGGTATAAACCAGTATTATACTACGAGGTCGCGGTAACATATTATTTTATAATATCATGATATTATACATATACCGTTGTATCCAACAATAAAATAAAATATAATTTATTTTATTTTATTTCCTACATTGGCTTCTTTGGGCTTTTAATATTACATCTTAATATATCATAGATAGTTCTTCATCTGTATATATATAATAGCCATATAAATAATTGGTATATTAATATAAATTGAACAATTTTATTGGTAATAAGCAAATAGTTTATATACAGATTAAATTATAATTAATAATTTTATTAAGCTGTACTTTTTTCGGAATAAAATAAATACCATCAAAAAATCGTAAAACGAATTGTTCGTGAAACGGATCAAAAAATCCAAGTGTGTGATAATTTGTCACCATTTTGAGACCATTTTTATATAAAAATAAAATGTTATAAGTTCTATATATTTTGTAAAAAAAAAAAAAAAATTGAAAAACATTTAAATTGAAAGAGACATTGAGTGTGTATTTAGATCACCCTGTATAAATCAGAAAATTAAACTGTACAATACAACAACCTCTGCAGATTTAAGAAGAAATAGGTATTATAGCAAAACAATTATTAAAATAAACGGACAAGAATTGATTTCCAGACCTCAATATTTTCACACATTACAATAACAATCATAAATTATATAACAAATAACACATATGATATAATCAGTATAATAAAATATATATGAACACTTTATATTTAATGAGGTTAGGACATTGATAACTACTGTAAAATATTAGTTTAATTTTTAATTATGATATTATTATATTATTATTTATTTATAATTGTATAAAAATTAGGAATATTTTTATTATTTTTCGAAACCTCCACCAATACAAGTGAAAAACTTTATTAATTAACACAATAAATTAAAATCTACCTTGTTATCGTATAAATAACAATCGAATCGAGAAATTCGAGTTTTCAACCTGCGGCGGATATATTATTTATTTATTTATTTAACGGGCCTATGATATACCATAATTACTATACACAAAATACTAATTACTAAATAGATACAAATTGAAAATATAAAAAGAGAAATACACAAATGATATAAATTACATTAGGTACGATAAATCACAGCATTAAAAACGTAATCAAATTTCAAATATATAAGTGGTGTGTACCTACTTGGAAATAAACGGTTAAACTAAAAATTAAATTAGGGGTTTGCATTGGCATTTTTCATAAGACGTTTTAATTCGTTTTCATTCGATAAATAATAATAATTGGTATAGAACAAAATGGAATAAGGAATGGAGCATTGAAAGGGATCGAGACGATCTTCGAGGAACTTTAAAATTAATTAAAAATAACAGGGACGGAGAAACAATTTTACCACAAAGTAATTTGTTACTTAATTATTATTAATAATTATTAATATTTTTATTAATAATATTAATCTGTTATTTGTCGTGATATTTCATTATACCGGACAGCGTGTTATGTAACACACACACACACACCATAATTTTATACAATATAATAAAATGTGAAATAACATTTTTTAATTCGTTTATACTCGCGCATATGAAATTTACTAAATTTTATATGGAAAACTATCGTACGTATTTGATTAAATATTATTAAATTGTACTCGTATGTATCTTTTACTAATATTTTTGTAATATATTATTTCCACTAAACATCGTTTGAATATAAATTCGAGACCGCGTTCGTCGTTCGCACGTAATTATTACCATACGCGCACATTATTACAAATTTACAATTTGTTTTCATTTATAATATTTTATTATAATACACAGACAAATGTGCTCGTTAAACAGATCGCGTTTAAATATCGAATAAACGTTTCGACGAATATGTTTTTTATTTTATTTTTTTCAAACGTAAACGTTTCAAAAAAATGTTTTAATTTTTTTTTTTATTTATTTATTTTTTTTTTTTTTTTTGCAATCTGTTTCTTAATAATAATACACAATAATAACTGTTGTATAAAATTGATACGAAGTAATAAAAAAAAAATAATAATTAAATTACGAAAACGTATAGACGATAGACATATATTACATATTAGAAGTAACAGGTATACTTCGAAATTTTTAGTACTTAAAAAACAAATAAAAATAAAACATAAAACTTTTTTTGTAGGTACCTATACATTATAGTTATTATAGGCAGTATATCGTAATATGTTATAAGGAAATGGTTATATTTTAATAACCACGGTTATAACTATAGGTACCTATAAAAAAAAAAAATAAATAAATAATTAAAAACAATTTTTTTTTATTTGCCATTTTTTAAGTGTTACTTCACTTATAAAATATATTTTAAATTTTAATATTCGTTTTTTATGTGCATTTTTTCGAGTAGAGTAACTAATATTAATACCCTCGATAAATATTTTAAAAATATTTTCGTTAAATCTGCTCAATGGGTAAAAACAATATTTCAATTTTAAATAATATTTATGCCTATATAATATATATATAATATTGCAATATTAATTTTTTTTTTAATATTATAATAATTTATTTTTAATATATATTATAATTATAACCTATATTTTATAATATATCATATCTTTACCCCTTTGTTGTTTATCAAATTTTAAACAAATTTTCTCTATAATAACAATTTATGCCAGCACATATCTATAATTATACTTATTACTTATTATTATTGGTATATACTCTTATTTAGTGGAATATCGTAATATATTTTTCATTTTATTATGCACAAAAAACAACACATGTTACACCTGGTAATTTTTTTTTTTTTTTTGCGTTTGCAACGAAAACGTCAATATATAATTATTTATCGATCAGTTGGATAAAAAATGAAAATAAAAATTCAACATTATCGTCAGTTGTGCAATATTGCGCATACGAATAAAAAGTTTACTTCGCTCATTTGCCGTTTTTTGTAAAAACAACAAGACGAAAAATAAAATGAATAATAATATACAGATCAACTGAAATAAATAAAAATCTTAAAATATTGTTTATAACGTGAAAAAAACAAAAGTGTTATATTAATATAAAACACTCGTCCTCGGTAATTTTAATTTTTAATGGTCAACCAAATAAAATTCACGTTTTTACGTATATAATGTGTGATAAAATTGTCAATTTTGGGTATTTTGGTTCTGAAAATTTTACTGAAGTATACTTACATATTACTTAACATCATACTAAAATATTATAAAAATCCCAAGTCACAATTTTTTTTTATAGCCGTTTTAAGTTGATATTTTTAGGAAAACGAAAATCTTAGAGTCCATACGTATTAATAAATATTCTGAAAACACTTTTACTACCCGAAATAACGCTTCGATTTTCATCAATAGCGAGTTTCAGATGTAAAAATGGATGTAGATGGTACTTTATTTGGGTCAATTTTTTACGAAAAATGAAATTTTGACGAATTCAATTTCTATATTTTACGATAACTCGAGCAATTTTGAAGTTAGAGACTTGAAAATTTTTTTGGAAGTTTACATAGCTATTATATATATGTGGTAAAATTTTGGAACCGTTTTTTAAATTTTTTTACTAAATATAGGACTTCGAATATTTCGTAAATTTCTCGTTTTTACGTATATAATGTTTGATAAAATTAGCAATTTTTGGTATTAGGGTCTGAAAATTTTACCAAAGTATACTTACATATTACTTAACATCGTACTAAAATATTAGAAAAATCCCTAATGTCAATTTTTTTTTATAGCTGTTTTAAGTTGATATTTTTAGTTCAAACGAAAATTATAATCTGATTGAACTTCGCTCAGAATCGTTTTTACGAATGCAATGGTTTACCATTGCATTCAAATTCTAATTAAAATTAAACGCTATGATTCGCACACCTGTATCCTGTGCGGCAGGAGTATCAGCTCATCTTTTTTTATTTTATAAATTCCACCGTCGGTCGTACCGTTTCGAAAAGGCCATATTTCACTTTAGAGAAGGCGCTAAATCCAGATTAAGGTATATCATTCTCTGCACTTCACTTCTTCTTCGAGTGAATTACAGTGCTGGTTGCTTGCTCAACACAATCTACAATTGTGTTCACCGACGACTACGACAAGCAAATAACGTAAGTGTACATTGAATATGTATTAACTAAATAGTGAAAAATCATATTATGATGTATACCTACTTATAGAAGACTATGTACTTAATTTATTTATTACATGGGGCATAAAATTGATTCTCTTTTTATTTTCGATTCGTTATCATCGGTGACCACAATTGTAGATTGTGTTAAGCAAGCAATCAGTTATAAATTATTGATGAATAAGACTACAATTTTAAGCCATATACGGCCTTTTATCGGTTTATATATCGCAATGTATTGCGTATGTATTAATCAAAAAGAGACAAACATATATCACTGAATTCAATTAAATAATGCTTATATAATAATTAAAAAGGAGTTATAAGTATATTTTTCATAGACATTGTACAAATATTCTTTATTTACATTCGTAGTCATCAGAGAAGATAATTTCACGTACATAGGATAATGGGAGATCGTGTAACAACCATATCTTTATTACTGAAGAACAATATTACAGCTTTATAATATCTATATTTACATTAAAATGAAATAAATTCCATAAAAACATAATAAATAACAACAATATGTATACACAAATAAAATCTGCGAACACATTAATGATCATCTCCAAAACAGAATTACGAGGAAAGTAGTGTTTAACAGAAGAGAAAAAGGAACGTAGTATAAGAAGTACAACTAATGAAAAAAGTAATTCGACCAAATTTTTCGGTGGGTAATAAAATGATTTAAAAAGTGGTAGTGCAATAAGTGACAATAATCCAAAAAAACATAATTTCCAATCCATCATAAAAAAAACTATGACTAATTCTTCCTCTTCTGATCTTGGTCTTCTACCTTGCTCAACACAATCTTGGAACGAGTATTAGTGCGTAGTGTTCTACTACTCAAGATAGCTTAGATAGGTAACTGGTTACATATATATATAGTGGAGTAAAAGTGTCATATCGCATATTTTATTGTTTCCTTCCTCAAAACAAAATGGAGTTATAATAATAATATGGCCATGCTACTTTAACTTTACTTTTGTTTAAGCAGTCATACACTCTGGCATAGGTTACATGATTGCCTAGAAGAAGAGAAGAAATTTCCAGATCTTGACTGGTGAATGTAGCTCTAGTTAATGTGTAAATTGTCAGAAAAAAATGTATGCAAGGGAATCAACCATCGTTTAAATAAATGCACTATATTATATTATTTGGTCCAACTACAATCCTATATATTCTATCATAGTGTACATTGTAATTATTAGTTTACTCAACAAAATTAAGGTCTATAATTGTGTTCACCAATGAATAATAATCGAAAAAAGAGGAGAATTTATTATATAACTCATGTACTAATGTAATAATGAACATTAGTAGGTATTTAAATCATATTAGATAATACCACATTTTAATTAGTACATATAATGTAATTAACTTGTGTTATATGCTTTTTGTAGTCGTCGTAGTCGTCGGTGAACACAATTGTAGATTGTGTTGAGCAAGCAACCAGTTATTTAATTAACCAGAACTGGCATGAAATGCGGAGTATCAATAAACATTAATATCGTCATGTAAAAACACATACGTCCTTTCAATTATTACATATACAATATTTCATTGAATTCTCGAATAAATGGTTGCCACTTTTCGATTAATTTATATTATTTTATGCTATAATAATATAACCTATATGGTTTTGAAATTGTAGTTGTAGTCATTAAAACTTTGTAACTGATTACTTGCCCTACAAAATTCATCAAATGTAGGTACAAATATTGTGCAAGCTTAAAAAATTGTTATAACGAACGATTCGTCTCTATGAAAAGTAATATGAATATGTTTTTCGAATATTTCATTAGGCTCTGGGAAACCGTCGGCCTTTAAACACCTTCGTCTGAAATACAAACAAAATGGCAAACGATTCTAATCTAAAAGTTCGTATTTATCATTAATGATTTATTATAATTTTAATATTAAACACTATAATATAATAATTATAGGCCATTGATTATGCAGAAGGTAATCGAAGTGACATCCATGATGAAATAATGTAAAAACTAGTAATATAAAAAAAAAGATGAGCTGATACTCCTGCCGTACAGGATACAGGTGTGCGAATCATAGCGTTTAATTTTAATTATAATTTGAATGCAACGATAAACCATTGCATTCGAAAAAAACGATTCTGAGCGAAGTTCAATCAATTATAATTTTCGTTTGAACTAAAAATATCAACTTAAAACAGCTATAAAAAAAAAATTGAGATTAGGGATTTTTCCAATATTTTAGTATGATGTTAAGTATTATGTAAGTATACTTCAGTAAAATTTTCAGACCCTAACCAAACCAAACCTAACCAAAAATTGCCAATTTTATCAAACATTATATACGTAAAAACGAGAATTTTACGAAATATTCAATGTCCAATATTTTGTAGAAAAATGAACGTAACGGTTCCAAAATTTTACCACATATATATAATAGCTATATGAACACCCAAACATTTTTTCAAGTCTCCATATTCAAAATTGCCCGAGTTATCGTGAAACATTGAAATTGAATTCGTCAAAATTCCATTTTTCCGTCATTTTTTCGAAGTTTTTTCTACCGCTTAGGGTCAATTTTGAGAAATTCGAAAAATGACCTAAATAAAGTACCAACTACATCCACTTTGCTACCGGAAACATACCCTATTCATGAAAATCGGAGCATTATTTCGGGTCGTAATTTCGTTTACAGTCATAAAAAAAAAAAAATCACACATCATTGTAAAACCAATACATTCTTCGCTTCGCTCAGAATCTAATATATAAATATAGCAGCATGAAAACATGAAACATAGCATTTTATATTGCAGCAGTATTATCTTTAATATATTTCAATCTAAAATTAATTGTCTTTCTCCAGATTTCTTCAACTTCAGGCCAAATCATATCATGGTCTGATAAATAAATAATAATTTTTTATTACATGTCTTTTTAAGCTATTTAAATTAGAAAATATTTGAGAACATTTATTTTCTGTGCATTCATATGTACTTGATGGTTTTAAATTTTTAATAAATGAATCAATTTATAGTGAACCACCAAAATTTATAAATTTAAAACTAACAATGAACTCAATTAAATAAAGTACCTAATATAATAAAGTAAAGTAGGTTATAATAATTGTTTAAATACTTACAAATATGTTGTATGAGTGAATGTATAATATTAATTAAAATATATATATATAATATATATTATATATTTATAATTTATTTATACTAGTGCAAAGTTAATAGGTATTTAAATTTATTTTATAATTTATAATTTTAATTTTGATATTATAGATGTTAACGTTCAGAGCATGAATATTGTATTGTCAAATGACAAAGACAAAGTCATTTAATATGGTAGGTATACAGTAAACAGTGATACATATTATTACTAAATTACTATAGTGGTAAAATAATTTGGAAAATCAAAGCGGCGTTTCCAAAAATTATTGTTCTTTGTTAATTTCGATTCCAATTTCCAACGCAAAAGTACGTGGCTGGTCTAGTGTGTGGTGGGGTGGCTTATCCATTTCCCGACACGTGACGTATTTTATACTCGCAAATTTTTTCGGAATTCAGATTAGATTTTCGAAGAAGCAGTCAATTTATTATGAAATTATTTTAAATAAAGAAATCAGAAAATAATCCAAAATCGAAATAATAAAAATATGTCTAAAGTATAATAATATTAATAATCAATATTTAATAATAGTAAGAACTATACTTACTTTTATGTGTTGAATTGTATTTGTAGGTATTATTCTTGGTACACATTATGTAATATAATTATTCGATTGTGCTTTTTAGACTAATAATTAAAACAAAATTATACGATACTTCGTATAAAAAAACACTTATTTTGCACCACGCTATTTTAATTATACTTATACGTTATACATTAAATTACCTTTATTGCCGCGCAATATCTCGAATTTTAAAAATCACGTCTTAATGTTAAATGTAAATATATATAGGTATGTCGTATGTATTAAATATTTTAGTCAAATTAGTACTTCAAACATACCTAGTATTTATCTATCTTATTATATTATATAAAAAAATGGCGTTGATTTCAAACTACATTTTATAAATCCATAATTTTTATATACCTACAAGTACTTTGTATAATATATAAGACCATGTGTTACTTGAAACATAATACGTATTTATCAATACTAGGTATACTATCTTTATAAAATAATAATATTTATTATTAATTTTAACAATACATTTTATTAAATCATTACTTATATTGTTATTTAAAAAGTACAAAACAAATTGTTATTTTAAACATAATATTTATCGGTTTAATGATATATTTTATTTAAATAATAAAACTTATTTTCATTTTATAATTTAATATTATTAATTCATGACGTACATATTTTGTTAAATGCATAAAACTTATTTATTATTATTAATAATTTATTTATTAATCTAAAAATACTCGTATGCTACTAAAAAATAATAAAATTATTATCATTTCAAAAATGAATAAATGCACATTGTTAATTTTACTAATAATATTTCGTTCAGTGTAGGTAGGTATATGTTTTTAAATTTAATATGTGTTTTTTGTATTTTATAAATCAAATGTTATATGATACTATATCCAAAATCCTAATAGATCAATAAAGATCTTAAATTTTTTTAAGTAAAGTAAATAAATTCATATTTAAATAATTATACTTTAATATACCTAATTTTGTTTTATGATATATAAAAATTATAGATAGAGACTGATTCAAACACATTCCTTCATGTAAATAAAATATTGCCTCATTGATATTCACTTTTCGTCTTTTCACTAGAATTTTCTTAAATTTATACCGAATGCGAATGCAACATTTATAATCATGTTATGAGAAATCTAAGATTATTTCTTTCTGTCATTAATTATATTATAATTATATATTATAATTTTTATGAATATAAATAATACTTCAATAATATTTTCAGTCCTTGAAACCCAAAATTGCCATTTTATTAAACTTTATATAGATAGAAACGAGATTTATGTAAAGAAAAATATGTTTTCTAATGATCTATATAACATTTATAGGTATACCTATATGAATATAATATTAGATAAACACATTGTATATTACTACTCGTAAAATATATCGTTAGGTATATATACGATTTATAAGAAATTATCGGTATGATATTTTTTAATTACGATTTTTAGACTAACTTACCCAGGTTTATAAGACATTTCTAGTTTCATTTATAAATAGTTCCAAAAAAAATGTATAACATACCTAATTACCTAATTATGTAGTCAAAAAGAATTTCGTACCTTTACACTTAAATATATTTTTCTTAAATATTCATCCACGTTTTGTACATATTACACATTTTTTAAAGAATCTTGTGAAGATGTTCTTTATCTGCTTTATTTCTGAATGATAACAACTGAACGAGAATTTAAAAATAAATAAAAATAATAATTAATATATTTGTCGATTGTTTTATTAGTATAATTATATTTGAAATTCCGTATTCTTACTCAATGCAAATATTGTCACAAGAGTAGTCAGCATCCATAGCGCCAGTCGTCTATATTATAATATATACATTGTTATAATGTTATATTAATATTACAAAGGCTTACACAAGAAAAATAATATTAAAATAAAAATTTTGTTTTTTAACTGATTAGGTATATTATTATTATCATAATAATTTGTAAAATTATTTGTGTTTAACCTGCACCGTGATCGTGGTTAAAACAGGCCTAAGACTATTATAAAACACCTAACCGCGTGGGCGTTAAGAACACACGAAATCAAATACAGGAATATTTTCATTTTATTTATAATATTATATACACACACACACAAAATAATAAAACGCATTCTAGGTACTTTTCCGTGTTCACGTACAGTCGACTGTGCGCGATATTCATCCGATATTTTTATTGTTATTATTATGCATTTATATCTATGTACTGGTATTATTATTATTTTTTTTTTTATTGTTTTATACCGCAATTCTGGTTTCGTGTGGTTGGTACGGAATGTGCCCGCCGGTATTGGTTAATGGTTAGCCGCGAGGTGACTCGTGCAAAAATAAATAAATATGAGTTGCACGCAATAGTGCGACTCAAGTACCCAGTTTAATGATAATAATTGCATTAAAATTTACTGCGTGAAACCTTACATAATACATACCCAATACATATATACATATATACATATATATATCCGATCGTATATTCGCGAACAGGAGAGAGGTTTGTTATAATTATTTTTATTTTTTACCAATATTTTCAAAATATAATAATTACGTTATAAATGTTCACAACGTATATTTGACGTTTCGTAAATCACATCGATTATTTTATATTTTATCACCTGTATGTATTTATTCATGTTTTGGATGGAAAAAATTTTAATATTATATTGTGTATATAAGGTCAAATAATAATATGATGTGATATTCTGGATGATGATTGTTGAAATTAAATAAATATTATGTAATAATTATTAAAAAAATGTCGATTTACCCTGTGGTCGTGGTCGCATCCTTCATACGGGCACCCAAGTCTGCAGAAGAACGGATTAATATAATATGTACCACCTATAATTAGGCACTATGCCACTATGCGGCTGTCCGTAATGCGGTCAGCCGTCCGGTCAACCGCAGTGTACGGTTGATTCAGCGGCTGCCCGTAATTCGGCCAGCCGTCCAGTTGACCGAAGTGTACGGTTGAATCTGCGGGCATATAAAAATATAGGAGTAAAATAAATAGTACCATTTCTACAGTGGACGTTGAAAAAGTTATTTTTATATATTACATTTACGCTTACACGATTTATTTTGCTATATAACAAATAAAAATAAAAATAAAATACTGGATGCGTTATCCTTTTTTGCGAACAAAAGATGAAAAACCAACATTTCCAATATATTTTTTAAAAACCTTAAAAAATATAATGACAAGTTTTTGGCTACGTAAGAATGAGTCTTAAGTCATTTGAAGAATTGTTGAATACTGTACTTGTGCTGTCAACCGTCGAAACGGCCGCAGCGATCCAAGCAACCGGACCGGTTTGCGGGCAACCGCAACGTAGTGCGAAGAAAATATTTTATATGCACTAAGTATTAATTACTTGCGTATTAATATGGCAATATACGTATGTAGTCTTAAGATGGACCAAAATATAAAATATATTTTTCTCTTTATGGAATGTTATTGTGTTATTTATGCGCGTAAAAAAAATAATGAATCAGACTTGTTTCGTCTTCGAGAAGACGAACATTTTCGTATTTTTCTCATTAAAAACGATTTTTTTTTTTTTTTATATATATATACGTCGTTTCCGCCAGTTTAGCTGTCAATATTCACAACCCGGAAAATTAGGAAATACAGTGAGCATAACATATATATATATATATAATATACAGTTTCTGGGCAGACGGAAATATCAATATAATATAACTGGGACCGCGTGAAAATACAGCGAAATAAAAAATATAAAAGTTTAAAATTTTCGATATTTTTAACAATCGTTTATTCGCTTACTATTTTAGTAGTTGTATTTAAACGATCGCGTTTCGAATATTGTTTAAACGGCCTTCAGTTCGAGCTATAATTACCTAACCTATAATATAATATAACGATTCAATTTTCTCAACGGCCTCCATTGAACAGGGCCATCAGGAAATTTCTCCATCCCCGATCTTCCAGCGCGCCCCTATAATATACCTATAAAATCCCTAAATTTGTCTTAAATGGGATTTACCTCATGGGACACTCAGGACAGTATAATTTACAATGTACGGCAGTGATCAGTACCCATACATTTTGTCCCTTTGCAGCTGTACTTTAACAATATCAAATTTATTTATATATTCATTTTATATTTTATTTATTTATTTTACTGGAAATTGTATCAATAAAATTTCTTAACTCATAAACTATAAACTTTCCAGCTGTAGATTTCATCAGGATTAAATAATTTAATATAATTTAATAAATAAAATAAAAGACAAAATACGATTTATTATAAATATAAAATATAAATTATTATACATTATTACAAACATTAAATAATATCAAAATTTAACTGTATTAAAAAAAATAAAGTGAATAAAAAAAATGGAAAACGTAAATGATTTTTTATTGATTATAAATTCATAATCAAATATAAGAGTATAATATAATATATTATAAGAAACATCTTTTGGACTATTTATTATTATTTTCCGTACTTTTGTTAATTTTATGCATTACGCTGACAATAAAAAATGTAAGCGATTTATCGATCGTAGTTCGTAGTATATTAGTAGGTAGGTATAGGAAATAATAATTTATTTTACTTATTATTATGATATCAGCATGTTTTAAAAAATAAAAAAATTACATTTTACCCTATAAGCCCAACTTTGAGAAATTCAAAAATGACCTAAATAAAGTACCAATTAAATTTATTACCAACAGTAAACATTATGCTTTTCGTGAAAATCGGAGCATTATTTCGGGTCGATGAAGTGTACATAAAAAAAAGAAGCACTCTTCGCTTAAAATCTAAAAGTCAAAATATCTTGACACGGAAGGAAAAACTCAGGGAAATAAAATATCGCAGGGAACAAAATAGTGTCACACATGGATATAATAATTAATAATTATTTAGTATATTGTATATAATGTATATTAAATTATTAAATTTTATTTAGGGTATAATTTTCATCCGAGATACTTTTTCTCTTCGCTTTCGTTGTCCAATAACAAATAACAAATTTATATTCCATTATAATATTATATAAAATATTAATTATGTGCGACGACAACGATATAGAGTTCTAAAACCGTAACAGAAGATAATTAGATAAACTTGTTCGGTAACTTAAATATTATATGTGTATTATAATTATAATAATATACAACATAACATAGTAACGATGGTTGCAAGTTGATACCGGAGGCTTTATAATATTATAAATTATAATAATATAATACGCAGTATAAGAGGGGCCAATCAAACTTTTTGCTATACGAAAAATGCATTATACGCATAATATACAAAGATCTACAATATATAAATATTATATAGAACCTAACCACGTTTGTGGCACATGGTAAAACAAAAAAAACATTCTGACGTATACCAGTACCGCGGTATAAGAAATGCGCCTGTTGTCTCGACAAAGTTGGAATCATTTACATATCGTCGTTAAAATCGCTATTATATTAATATCTAATATCTTATTATATTATATAATTAAATATAACTTTAGTTTTCTAGTGATTCAATAATATATAGAAGATGATGTCTTGAATAACCGCGTTTCAAGAGGTTTTTTCCGAAGAAAAACACCAGGCTCTATTGTCACGTTCTGGAGTGTATCGGTTTATTGCATTAAACATTTAAACGTATATAATATTACGAGTACATCTATCCTCGTAACAATAATATTATTATTATTATACGTATAGTAATATATATATATATTATAATATTATATTATATAGTTAGTTGAATAGTTTTCTGCGTTAGATGCGACCGTCTAAAAACGAATATTATAAAAAAATATAAATATATAACGACTTTCGAAGTCCGTGATAAAAAATGTATATAGAAACTTCATGTGATAATATCGTCGTAATGAATGGTTTAAAAGTACCTATATGGCTATATATTATAATATACAAGTATATAGGTTAGGTTAAAAATATCATTATGATGAGCATTATAACCGCCGAGCCGGACGAAAAGAAGCAACAACAAAAATGGTAACCCTACGCTCACTTGATGGCCTTCTTAAGAAGAAGAGAAAACTTAAAAATGTATTTTCTATATTAATAACATTTATATTTTATAATATAGTTTTAAATTTTTTTTTTCCATAATGCATCTTCAGAACAATACAATTTTTAATGTTTCAAATAATACATAAAATTATTTATTTTATCAAAAAGTAATATAAATATTCAAATTTCTTTTATTACAATGGTAACTATATAATATAACTATACGCATTCGTAGAATCAAAAAGCCTTAATTTAGGATTATAATATTTTGTAAACTTACGTTTAGACCAAAATCATAAAGAAAAAAATAATATCATAATATAATACAATAATATTATAGTATCTGCGTTATTTTAGTTGGAAATAAGCAAAAAAAAAAGGCAAAAAAAAAAAACTAGTAAAAAACAATGTTGGAAAAATCTTCGAAATAAGCAAAAAAATTATAAATTTTATATCTAAAACCGTAACATATTTCTGCAAGGACTTTGCTAGATTTAATTAAAAACTAATATTAATTCTTGTAAATTTCTGTATTATATATCTATTATATTAATATGCATTTTAGTAGTTATTTGATAAAAATTTTCGAATTATTTTTAAAAAAACAATATTATATTTTTATTTAAATTGGAATATCGTTTATAAGAATTCGAAGTACGTATATATATATATAATGTGCGTTATTAAATAATGATTGTTATTTGAGAGAACGTCATGACGCCCGCGTATTTTTTTAAAATTTTATTATAAAATACTACCTAGGTATCTAATAAAAAAGTTATGTAAAAAAAATCGAAAGAACAAACTTTTTTATTTCTTGTAAGCCAATAATATTATATACTTTTTTAACAAAAAGCAGGATATGCTATCATTATTTACAAAATATTCTTTTTTCCAATAATTTGGTGCTATGTTTGGTTTAAACTTTAAATTTAATCAAATTTATATTCTTGACAGAGAACGAAACAAAAAAAAAATAACAAGAAAACGTATCGATGTTATATCATCAGCAGTATTATCAGTTCTTATTTTTTATACTTTAAACAGTTATAAAAAAAAAAAAATCGTAATTGTAAAAATTCACTATTAATTGGAACTGAATTAAGCAAAATGTATTTAAGCTTCAATAAAATTTAAAAAAAATTTTGTCAATTTTATTTATTATTATTGTAAAATATTGTAATATAATAAGAAAAATCTATATAATTACTTTAAATATTGATTTTAGTGAAATTTAAAGTTTAAACACATATAAAAAAATTGAGTCTTGAGAATTTCCTAATATTTAAGAAATACGATTTATATCATTATGCTTCAATAAAATTTTGAAACATTTTCCAAATGGCGTTTCTATTAATTTTTATTGTAAAAGTATTGAGAAAGAATAAAAATAATATTCGTATGGTTCTAAGATTTTCGTTTCTACTAAAAATATCAACTTTTAACAGCTATAAAAAAAAATTGAGACTTGGGATTTTTGTAATATTTCGATATCATGTTAAGTATGTGAGTATACTTTAGTAAAATTATCAGACCTTATAAGTTATAACCCAAAATTGCCAATTTTATTTAACATTATATACCTACGTAAAAACGAGAATTTTACGAAAATTTCAAAATCTTATATTTTGTAGAAAAATTAACGTAATACGGTTCCAAAATTTAATCACATATACATATATAGTATCTATGTAAACCATAATACAATTTTCAGGTCGTTATGTTAAAAATTCCTTGAGTTATCGTGAAATATTGAAATCGAATTCGTCGAAATTTCTGTTTTCGTGTAAAATTCCGTTTTTCGTCGTTTTATCTATCGCATATGGTCAATTTTGAGAAATTCAAAAAATCACCTAAATAAAGTACCAACTACATCCATTTTTCATCCGGATACATATTCTATTCGTGAAAATCAGAGCATTATTTCGGGTAGTAAAAGTGTTTTCAGACATAAAAAAAAAAATCACACATCATTGTAAAACCAATACATTCTTCACTTTGCTTAGAATCTAAAATATATTATACAATATTTATTAATATAGTGGGAAGAAAACTTTGATTACCTACTTATTTTTTTTTTCTTAACTTGACGCGGCATTGTAGACTTTCACACAATGAGGATGAGGAATAATGTTTAATCGTAGCGAAACAGTATAAATTAGATATATAGAATGGATGAAATGGCAATTTATTTACGTAAAAAAAAAAAAATTATTAATTTTTGCATCCTAATAAGGTTAATGATACAACTCAGTGTGACCACGAAGAAGAAATTTAATTGTTGAATCTGATGACGAAAACATTGTATCATAATATTGTGCAATTCACAATAATATAATATACATATTATTATAGTTACAAAGACAACTTCACTGTATATTGTGCAATGGTAATCGATGTTTTCGCATTGGTAGATTAAAAAAAAAGAAAAAAGGAATGATTATTGTCAGTGATTGTCGCGAAAATTTTTAAAATAATTATTTTTCGTAATCATCCGTTCGACCTTTATAAAAAATTTTCACAATCATTAATAGTTACGGTCATCTTTTGATTTTAATCAAACTTACATTTATTAAATATACGCGATTTATGCGTATATTCCATAATGTTTCTTTTATGTTTTTTTAATTTTTTTTTTTTTTTTAGCATCCATCAGTCTTTCTAATGATTTTAATATTATTTATTATTATACAGACAAGGATATAACTTCGCCTGGGTATAAATTATTTATTTTTACAGCCTCGTACGAGACGTTTTATTAAAGGTGTAACCTACGCGTATAATAATATAATACTGCTGATTCGTTTTAAATTACATATAGGCATTGTATACAATAATGTTCCCTCTACAAATGACGTGTAAATGAACGCGCGGAGTTAAGGCGGTAGCAGAGGCAATAATAATAATAATAATAATAATAATAATAATAATAATAATAATAATTATAAAAAAAATCTCTAAGCAGATATACATCAAGTCCATATAAATATATATATATAAATTTGCGAGTGAAAATGTGTATTTTACGTTATATACCGTGGTATACGATTCTAATAAAGAGAAGATTAGGTACGCGCGGTATAAATGTCGCGTCCGAATCACTAGAGGGTAAGAAATTAAATGATGAATAGAAAAAAAAATATCATTTTTTATCCGTATACGACCGCTCGGTAAACAATAATAATTAATACGCGATATGATATTTTATTATATTTTGTGCGAGATGACTCTACAAAAATTGGAAAAAATAACGCACACGAAGACTGTTACATCGGGTCAAGCGCGTCTATAGAGGAGAAGACGGTAAATTACAACTTACAAGTCGCGTATTATTATATTATTATTATGCCCTCGGGTCATTTTTATTCCGCGTCTACATACGAGGTCTCCACTCAATCGTACGTCGTGACTGGACGAAAATTTAGAGTCTTATCTGACACGAATTAACGACTATTATAATATAATATGAATAAATAATCGCGGGAACAGTCGAGTATGATAATAATATGATATCGCGCAAGAATATATTGGCAAAAAAATAAAAATAAAGCCACCAAAAATGGTTCTTGTGCGTATAAATAATAAATAATAATATATTGTTATCATCCAATATACAGTGTATTAAAATTAAATATTATTTTAATACTTTTAGTAACAAATTTCTATTCGTCAATAATTTACAACGAATATAAATTTTATAAATTAACTAATAAAATCAACAAAATAAATAATACTGCTGGACCAACTGTATAGTCTGTAGTAAATGAATATATTGAATAATAGGTTCGACATTTTGTTTTTCGCGGTAGGAAACGCTATCGTTATATTGTACTTAATAATATTATGTGTATAATTAAGCATATTATGCTTTATCTGTTTACATTGTTCTTCGTATATATTATATATACGAAAACGATGAGATATTCATAGAAGAGAGAAGACAATACCGATAGATCAAATAGATCAATAGTTAAGTCTTTATTATTATTAATTTTTTTTTTTTTTTTTTAACAGTGTTGTTAGATATCACGAAAGACTTATTCGTTTCAAAAGCCGCGAAAATAAAATGGCTGACCGTGTTTTCGGGTTTTAAATAATATAGCTCGTATAAGTACCTATTGAAATAAATTCAAATTAGTTTTAGTATAATATGTACGTTTAAACGTTTTGTATATTACCGTGAAGATTAGAAATTATTCGAAAATCCGAGATCTCAAATTTTCATACATACCGACATATAACCGCATATAGAATAAAAATTATGATATAAAAGAAGGTTTCAATAAAATATAATATGCTATATTTTTAGATTTATTCGCTGCGGTAGACCGACGAAAAGATATAAGTGCAGTGTAGTACGTAATAGTAAAACGAGCGTTGCACTTTGCAACTGCAACACTGTATAAATGCACCATAAAATATTATGACTTTTTATGCGATAAAGTAAATATATAACATAATGTCTATATACAGTTAACTGATCGTGCGCATCGTGAATAAATAATTATTATAATCATTATAATGTTCATCGAAGCGCGTAAGACCCGAAGACCGTCACTGAATACTACAAAACGAAATATAAAATAAATATAAAATATCATTTTTTTTTTTTTCGACAATCGATAAATAGTCGACATCTGGTTTTGGCATCGGGATTTTTATCACAACAATGTCCTTCACTTCCAAGTTTCATGTGGTAGGTATATCATAATATAATATTATAACGTACACGATTGCGATGATTGCACGATGCGCAGAACCTTGTAGAGAATTATACGTCTTTATATTTTACGGTTATTAGGGATACATGCAGGTATGTATTATAAATTATAATATAAAAGTACGACAAAGAAACGTCGTAACTATTTTTCTCGGCAATCCGCACGCGGATAGTTCGAAATATTATAATAATATATAAAGCATTCGACGACTTTCCTCCGAACGACACTCAAACGCGGTCATAGTATTAAATTACTGTATTATATTATTATATATAGGTTCCACATACCGATAGCGGTTTCGTCTTTTGATTTATCGACGATCTCCACGCGTTGTAACAACGACGAGTTATTATTATAATAATTTTTTTCCTTTCCGAAAATAGCGTAAAAACGTTAGAATATTTTCATGGAACAGAAGAAATTTTTTTTTGAAACCGCTCTCATCATAATTATTATTGTACCTAGGTACATTTTTTACCCGTCACGTCGTTTTAAATATAAAACTGCACTGCTATAGTACTGCATCAGGAAGGAGGGTGTTCTTTCTTTTTCCCCGTGAGCCGTGACCGCAAAATATTCGAACTCGCCTATAACAGCGACATTTCCGTGTCATACGCACGTGTAAATTAATTATGATCAGTGGTCGTAATGGGTGAAAATAAGTGCAGTAATAGACTAATATAGGAATACTAGTAAAATTTATTTAATAAAAACTTAATATTTGTATATATATTATTACAGACTCATATTAGTCTCCCTGACGAGTGTACTAAACTAATTGTAGTATAATATAGTCAAATCTTAAAATGAAATAATATTATAAATTAAATACTCTTACGAAAATTGCTATCATTACCCTTCGTACGAGTATGCAACACTATAATACAAATTTTAATTATTTTAACATAAAGTATAGGAGGGATGGATCGTGCTAACTAAAGAAAGTAAAGGGATGGCATCCCCGTATCCCCTCCCAATTTTACCACAGATTATAATATTATTTCGTAACCAGTCCTTCATCCGGTCACCACGATCAAACACGTTTATAATAATCACTTCGAACGTAATAATAATAATATTATTACGTCGGGTGTCGGGTCTAAAACCGAAATACGCATATAATATAATATTCATATAGTAATACTATCGTGTTTAACAGCGACAGCGTCTCGTATTTCACGACGAAAATAATATCGTTCGGACGCGCTAGTCAAACCGGTACGGTTCCGCGGATCGCGGCGCGGTGTGTGGCGAAGAGTTGTTCGTGCCGACGGGGTCGGTCGTCTCGTGGGTACATAAAAGAAAAAAAATTATTATTATTATTATATTCTAGTGTATAAAATAATAAATTAAATAACGATGATAATATTACGTGATGGGCACACGTCAACCGTTTCGATAACGAAAGTAACTATCGCGGAGAAAACCCGTTGTAATTTGTAAAAACGCGATAGATTCGAACGAGGTAACTGCCGGTCAAATGGCTAAATCGATTATTTTCAATATTATATTAATATAATATGTACATAAATCTTCTTCTTATGGGCTATTCATACCTGTGTATAGGTCTTTTGGGCCTTATGGAGCAACAACATAATTTATTAACTCCATTCGTCCATGTCTTCTGCTGATTGTTACTTCTAAATCCTAATATCTTTATGTCAAAGACATAGGTAGAAACTACCTATTATATCTGCCCATTTTTGCCTGGGTCGTCCTCTGGGTCTCATTGTGTTTGGTTTCCACGCGGTTATTTGACCAATTAGACCTTTTGATCTCCAAAGGCGACCACTGGCCATCACAACTTAATTACTTGTACTTCAATGTACCGACGATGTCAATCAAAAGCCAAACAGCAGAATATTAAATCGATTGAATTATCAAATCGGTAATCAAAAAAGTATATTACTTATTTGAAAGTCGAACACGAATATTTCAATGTAAGGCTAGATAATAATATGATTATATCCATTTGAAAGGATCGTTTTTAAAAAGACATAATATTCTAATTCTTTGAAAGTATTAATAATATTATATTTTATGTTTTCACGTTATCGTAGTAATTAATAATTATTATACCTTTACCGAACGGTCCGAATTGTTCGGCGATAATTAATTTATTGTAAATTATTTTTAAATTTAAATTTATATACATTATAATATAATAAAAAAAAATTATTAAAACAGTATTCAAATGTATTTATTATAAATAATAATTGAGTTAATAATAATATTCAATTTTAACTTGGTAAATAATATAAAAATATAATGTATATAAATAATAAAGAAATTATAATATTATTATAATTAATATACAAAGAAATACATAATATATTACAATTATTTAGTTTTTAACAATTAAAAGCTAAAATTGGTTTTTACGGGAAAGAGATAAAGTTGCAAATTCTAAATTTGGCGTTGCAAATGAGTAGCAAAATATTGGCATTGATTAGGAATCGATAACATAACGTGGCAGTGCCATATACTTCACGGACGTGTTATATCGTCATTCTTCATTACATAATAATATAAAAATTATATCAGTTTTTTCGACTTTATGTCTATAGGTATATAGGATTTCGCGAGATCTCGTCAATGCAGTCCGTGCTTTTTACGCGTCAGAGCGACTTAAAAATCTACAAGAGATGAATAGTAGGTACTAAAAACTGTCACAGAAAGTCCTCCAAACATCTTAAAAAAATATAAATTATATTTTCACAAAGTGTAAAAAAAAAATCAAACAATTTCCCGAATTTTTTCGTTATATAAATACGGTTTCGAGTTACTTATAACTTTATAAGTATATATTGTATTTCGGTGTATTATTGTTTAGTATATTGAGTTTAAATGGTTTGCAAAAATATTGATTTAAATAACGCGTCTATAATATTATTATTGATTTAAAGTTGGAAGAATTGGGTAAAATTCAAAAGTTCGGGATAGCAATTTACACGAATATCTAACCGCGTTATATCGAGTATATTCGGCAATGACGCTGAAATTTAAAATTTGTGCGGTAAGACAAACGTTAATTAATTTCAAAGCATCCAACACCAGATATTATTCAAATATTCAAATATATACCTTAACCGCGGTTATAAGTTTTTAAGTAAGTATTTAAACTAAAAACTACGTACTAAATCCTATACTGGAAGTCTGTGTTATAAAAGTCCAAATATATAAATGTGAAGTTTAATTCACTTTGTGATTAAGTTTGATAAAAGAAACTTAGGACAAAAGTATATCTGTGATCTACTCGTCCCCTTTTTCAAAGTTAGCCAATTGTTTTATTTGGATATTATAAGGTTGGACGTCACTACGGATAACAATGGCAACCGCGAAATATCAATTTCGACTACTTATATGAAATGTGAACTGTTCAATATTACAGTGGAAATGAAAGTGGAATATAAATCGTTTAATTATAAATATAATATAACCTTTCTATACATATAAATTCGATATAGATTTATATAATCTTGATCGCGTCAAACGACAAATAATGATAAATTATACAAAATCAAATTTGAAATCGCTGCCAAAATATAGTAGGTATACATAAAGACAGCGTTCTGACAAATTGATAATATCGATTTATCTTTTCTAAAAAATATATTTTTCGTCGTATTATAACTTTAATCTTTTAAACTAGGTATCATTTTCTAATAATTTTTTTTTTATGTTTAATTTTTCAATATCGCTTATTTTATATATTTTTATAATGATATTATGATAATATAAGCTCGTGAAAATTTCATAATAGAATGTATATTAAATTTTTTTCCCGCAATAGGTACGTCTCGTTTGTATAATTATTCGTTTCAATTTCTGTGGGAACTGAGTAATATTACAATTTTAAATTCATCAACATCTTTGGTATTTTGGTAAATACCCGGTTAGCAAGCAATTTATTCAATGACCTCAAACAAAATATTGTTTACAAAAATAAAAAATAATTGTTGAAAAACAATTTTGGAATATTGAAAACAGGAATTAGACAGGTCTAGACATACAAATTGTTATGATATTCCTTTCCAGTCTAACAAAACATATAAGTTTACACTAACACAATTCAACATCCCGTTTGAATTAAACGTAAGCTCATTACATTTTTTATGAGGTCAATTTAAGCCACAAATGCACCATGAACGTCATTTTAAGAATATAGGATTTAAATATGTCATATACTCATATACCTAACGGTTATTTTTATTGAAAGAGAATTTCTTATTGATATGACATCAGTTAGATTAAGTTTCAGAGATTATAATATTATACTCCTATGTTTTTTCGATAGAAATATAATACAACCAATATTCGATCTCATAGAAAATAATATTTAAGTCGCATAATATGATATCGGAAGTGTACGTAGTTGAATATTACGTATATATTATATTATAATGTCAAACAACAAAAAAAAAAAAAAATAATAATAATAATAATAATAATAATAATAAAAAATAATAATAATAGTAATAATAATAATAAAAAATAATAATATACCTACAGGTGCAGTTTGAATACGTACATTTTTTTTATCTTTAAATAATATAATTTGCAAATTTCAACGGTAAATCAAATCAACCTTCACCTTGGAATTATTATCGTAATGATTATTGATTACAACAGACTTGCTACGTAAGTATTGAAAATATACATTGACAGAGAAAATCAATACACACGTCATAACATAAACATTTCAATTATAGTTAAATTTTTGCTATTAATAGAAGTCACGAGAATCAAAATAATTATATACCTACATCGTTTAGTAAAAATGACGTATAAATGGTAGGTATTTTATTTTAGATTCTGAGCAAAGCGTAGAATGTATTGGTTTTAAAATGATAATAATGTATATCTTCTTTTTTTTTTTTTTTTTTTTTTTTGAAGACAGTTTTTCTAGCCGAAATAATGCTCCGATTTTCACGAATAGAATATGTTTCCGGTTGGAAAATGGATGTAGTTGGTACTTTATTTATGTCATTTTTCGAATTTCTCAAAATGACCATATTATGCGATAGAAAAAACGACGAAAAACGGCATTTTTCATGAAAAATAAAATTTCGACGAATTCTATTTCAATATTTCATGATAATTAAGCAATTTAAAAGTTAGAGCTAGAGACTTAAATTTTTTTGGATATTCACATATACCTATATGTGGTAAAATTTTGGAACTATTACGTTAATTTTTCTACAAAATATAAGACTTTGAACTTTGAATATTTCGTAAAATTCTCATTTTTATGAATAAAATGTTTGATAAAATTGGCAATTTTGGTTTTTAAAATGATATCAAAATATTTAAAAAATCCCAAGTCTCATTTTGTTTTTATAGCTGTTTTCTGTTTAAAATTGATATTTATAGTTTAATAGAAAATCGTAGATCCATACAAGTATTGTTCTTATAATTTCTCAATTCTTTTACAATAAAAATTCATAGAAAAGCCAAAAAATTTAGAAAATGTTTGAAAAATTTATTGAAGTATACTGATATATCCTCGTATATATCTTAACGTATTTCCAAAATATTAGAAAAATCTCAATTCTCAAATTTTTTATACATTTTTAAAGTTGAAATTTTATTAAAATCAATATTTATGTAATACATTTATAATATATTTGCAGATTGTTATTATTATTTCACAATATTTTACAATAATGTTATAAAAAATTGACAAAATTTTTTTAAATATTTTTAAAATTTTATTGAAGCATCCTTACATATTGACAGTGGCGTATCCAGGGGGAGGTCACAGGGGCAATGGCCCTCCATTGACGTATTTTTTAAACATTATTTCTAAAGACTTTTTTTTCATCACTGTATCCGATCGTATTATATTATAATATGATATTAAGTGTTAACTATTTATGATACAAATTATTACGAATTGGGAATTTGGGAAACATTTTATACCTAACTTTACAATATTATCAAATAGTACAAAATCGAGATTGCGCTCATATATTAGAGTTGAAGGCAGTGTTTAGAATGTTTGGATTATTTAAGATAACTTATACCGCTGTCATCGTAATCGAATTTACGAGTATATGTTTAAATCACGTTTATAGATAAAATATTTTTGTGTTCAAAAACTACCTCCAAATGTGGTTAAAATTATTAAAAATTCCATTAATATAACATATAAATAAATTATTTGTCTATAAAATATAATTAAATATTAATTTATAATTCATATTTTTTTTCATAATGTAGTACTTAATATTTAAAAGAGTGTGTGCCCCCCCCCCTAAAAAAATTCTGGATACGCCACTGCATATTGGTTAACGTATTTCCCGAATATTATAGAAAAATATCAATTAAAATTTTTTTTTATAGATGTTTAAAGTTGAAATTTGAGTAAAATTAACATTTATGGTACCTATTTATATGGATTCTTCTTATTATATTTTAATATTTTACATTAATGTTAAAAAAAATTGACAAATTTTTTTCCAAAATTTCATTAACGTTCAAATACATTTTATTTAACTCAGTTCAAATTAATTGTGAATTATTACATTTACGATTTTTTTTTATCGCTGTTTTAAGTATAAAAATACTGATACTGGATACTGGTGTGGAAAGGATACAGGTGTAAAGAGGATGGTGTAGAATTTTGATTAACATTTTAATGCAATAGTAATAGTAATAGTAAATCATTACAATCGAATAACGATTCTGCTCGAAGTACTGATAGATTTGGTTTTGTAGATTGTAGGTGACTTATTTCGGGGTTATGTAAATAATTATTTATATAAAACGTAGAAACTGATAAATGTAAAAATTTTAATCAGTACATACTCATATATTATCTGATGAACGTCGCTCAGAATCGTTTGTAATTGTAAAGAATGTAATTGTATTCAAATGTTACCTATTCAAAATTCTACACTATCCTCTTTAAGCCGCGTCCAGACCAAAGCAACATTGTGGGCAACTTTGTTGGCAACAATTTTCGGCAATTGTTTCCAACAAAGTTGTCAACATTGTGGAAAAATTTGTACGTCCAGACCAAAAAAAAATATTTGTCCACAATTCCATATTTTTACGTTAATTTCTTAATTTTTCTTTCAACATCAATCTTATCATGCATTAATATTTATGAAATATATTCCCATGCATCGTTCTTTTTATTCCTATCTTTATGGTCTATATGTTTTGGGTCCCATACAATTGGTTTCTCGTGATATAAATCAATTAGTTCGATAATTTTTTCTTTAGGCCAATCCATTGTAAAAATAATGTTAATACCTACTTTAATAGTAAAATTAACACGTTTTTCTATGGTGAATCGGTTTCTGTTAATCACTATTGTCTATTATATATATTTGTGATGTTAACACAGATTATCTATGACGATTTCGTGATAATAAAAATAATTGATAACAGTTAAAAAGTTATCAACAAAATTGCTGAAAAAAAGAACCAGAAACATTGTTGCCCACAATGTTTCTCAACTTCTTTTGATCTTTACCGCCTCCGATGTGGAAACATAATTTTGTTGTCAACTTTGTTGGAAACATAAAAGTTGCCAATTATTGAAAACATATTTTACAAAATTTGTTGTCAACATTGTGGAAATTACGTGTTTTCCACAATGTTGCTTTGGTCTGGACGCGGCTTTACACCACAGTAAATTACACTAGTATCCGTATCCCTTCTCTTTTTTTCGTATACCTTTGGAGAATTTAATTATTTTTATAATTTCAACAAAAATTTAATTGAATACTTTATTGCTTTTGAAAAAAAAAAGAAAATAAATCAAAATATCTCAATCAAAGATTAGTTTTTCATGCACTTATATAAAGAATTTGTTGATCCGATGTGACAATTTGATCCCTCACCTCAGTGGCGTATTTAGTACTAATTTAGTAATTTTGTTGGTGGGAGAAGAGTTAAGAGTGTAATTATGAACTTATGAATGAACAAATAAGTTAAAATAGCATAATTTTAAATACAAATATCTATAATATACATATAATAGCTTTACATTTACACCTATATCGTATAACCTATCCTATCCTATATCGTAAATATATACATATAATAATAAAATTTAAAAATTTATATTTCACTATATATCTTCGTGAGCGGGAAGGATGTTTTCTTCCTAACACTACTAGGTTAGGTACCAAATTAATACGCCATTACCTCGAAATATAATAAAAATAGGGAAAACTAAATAATAAGGATCAAAATTTGCCTCGTAGTTTCAAAAAATCTCAATGTGATAATATGATGTTCCATTTTAAAACATTTTAATTTTTTTTTTTTTATGTAATATATAATATAATACGTACTTAGAGAAAGTGACCAATATTCTTAAAACTGATTAAATTGTTCAGGGATAATTTAATCGTCCCATTTTCCTTATACATATAATATACAAGTATTATATTATACTGATACACTGTACTTATATAATGGGTAATACCTATATAATGGGCCAATCGTAGATAAATTCATTTTTCATTCTCTTCACGTTCTCAACGAGTTGAAAAACTAAAAAGTTCGATAGTTAAAGTATATATTATTAATAATATTATTTCCTCGTTTATAAAATGGTTTGAAAATAGTTTTACAACTGCGTAATACGCCATCATTATATTATCGAATACCGTATATTAAACGGCAGATATCTATACTCGTGTATAACGGACGTATTTATGTTCGTATCGCTGTTTTTTTAATGCTTTTCCCCGCGAGCACCGTTGAAAATAATATTTACAATAGTTACCTACTACTACATCATCGTAATACAATACGTAATTGTGTGACATTTTTTAACACGTCATTAATAACACGTTTACAATGATAATATAATATACGCGTTATTGGTTTTTTTTCAAAATACGAGATTTCCGTTTTACGCTATATTTATTTTATTTGTTAGAAATTAGAATAATGTTAACAAGCGTTAGCCTAATAATTTACGTTAAGATACGATAAATTGGTAAAACAAAGAATTAAATAAAGATATAGAATAATGATTAGTGATTACAATTATAAACAATAATAAAATAATTAAGAAATGTATCGTTCAACCAATAAAAAAATAATAATAATAATAATAATAATGATAACAATAATAAAAAGATGAGCTGATACTCCTGCCACATAGGATACAGGTGTGGGAATCATAGCGTTTAATTTTAATTAGAATTTGAATGCAATGATAAATCATCGCATTCGAAAAAAACGATTCTGAGTGAAGTTCTGGCAGATATAGTCATTTAGGCGACAAGAGATTTTATGAGCATTTATATAGAACTTAGAGACTTAGAAAATTGTATAGGGCGTTCATTTATGTACTATGTGTAATAAAATTTTACGTTTTAAATATTTAATAAAAAAATGTCAAAATTTAAAAAAATACCCACTTTATTTGACTGAACTTCGCTCAGAATCGCTTTTTTGAATGCGATGGTTTATGATTGCATTCAAATTCTAATTAAAATTAAACGCTATGATTCGCACACCTGTATTCCATGCGGCAGGAGTATCAGCTTTTCTTTTTTATTTAAATTGTTCAATCATATACAAAAATTTCCATTTATACATATTTATGTATCAGGTAATGCCCTATATATAAAAAGGGAGATAAAATGGATCCGAAGAACTATAGAGGAATTTCTCTGTTAAACACTTCGTATAAAGTATTATCTAACCTCCTATTAAACAGATTGAAACCATTTATTAAAGAAGTTATTGGAGAATACCAGGCAGGATTCATGGAAGGTAAATCGACTATAGATCAGATTCATATAATAAAACAAGTTGCAGAAAAAAGCCATGAATTCAATAAAGACGTACAAATGCTATTTGTAGATTTCAAAGCAGCATACGACTCGATAGATAGAAATAAATTGTGGAATGTAATGTCCCGGATAGGAATACCAGAAAAGCTTATAAGAATGATCAAAACGTGCGTACAAGGCTCTAAATGCAAGGTGAATTTTGGAGGAGACTACTCAAATGAATTCCTAGTGTCGACAGGTCTCAGACAAGGAGACGCTTTGTCACCGGCCTTGTTTAACATTGCCTTAGAGTCAGTGGTGAGACAAGTCCTTAGTAAGGCGAAAGGAATAAAAATCAGTGATAACCAACAGCTTGCAATTGTAGCGTATGCTGATGATCTAGTGATAACTACAGAAAATGAGTTAAGTCTAAAACAATCCGCAAAAGAACTAATACGGATAGGGGCAGAAATGGGTCTTAGAGTAAATTAAGAGAAAACAAAATACCTAATATTATCCAGGAAGCATCATGCGACAAGAAAACTAGAAATAGAAGGTTATTCATTTGAAAGAGTAGATCACTTTAAATACCTTGGAGCATGGGTGAATGAAAACGCGAATAGTCACGAAGAAATAAAAGAAAGATTGATAACAGCAAACAGATGCTACTTTGGACTATCAACACTATTCAAATCAAAATTACTCTCAAGAAGATCCAAGATTACATTGTACAAAGTTTTAATTAGACCCATAGTACTATACGCATGCGAGACATGGGCAACCACCAAAGCGGATGAAAACAAATTGGGTGTTTTTGAAAGGAAAATACTCCGAAAAATTTATGGACCAAAAAAGAACGATGTATGTGAGTTTGAAGTTAGGACAAATGAAGAGGTGAGAAGGTTATTCGGAGAAGCCAATATTATAGGAATTATGAAGAGTAGTAGATTAAGATGGGCAGGTCATGTCTGGAGATCGGAAGGAATACTGGGGAACATAACGAGATGGAGGCCGAGCACAAAACGGCCCAGAGGACGACCCAGGCATCGGTGGGCAGATAGAATTAAGGAAGACCTCAGAATGATAGGGATAGAAAATGGAGAAGAAGTGTCAAGGGACAGGGAGAAGTGGAAGGATGTTGTTGATGCGGCAATGGACCTTTAAGGTCTTGGAATGCCTTAAGAAGAAGATGTATCAGGTAAAGACACAATTGTAAAATATTATAAAATATAACAATTTTAATTTTTGTTTAAAATTTTTACAATAATAACCTGTTTTACTACATTTTAACTATTAGGTAATAACATTGATTATAGATAGTATACTATCTATAATCAATGGTAATAATTACAACTTTCAACCAACTACCTATATCTTTCCTACTCTATTAGGTATAAAATGGTAAAAAATAATCCTAATTTTTAGTACAAATTTATATAATTTGTTAAATATAGTTTTCAGAATTTATAAAGCAGAAGTAATAAAGCTTAAAAAAATAATTTATTTATTTTAAGAACCACTTGTACACCTTGAAACAATTTGTACCAATATGTGTTTGTATATATATGTATATATACTCAATATATTATAGAAATAAATTTTTCACAAAATGTTGTGTTAATGTAATATTTATATCAAACTAACAACTGATATTAAATCAAACAAAGAATTTTCATTTCTAATATTTAATAAAAACCACATGTATGCTTAATACTAAGAAATTTACTTAGGTTATAAATAATAATGAATAAAAAAAAAAAATGCCTATATTGATTATAAAGAAAAACATCTAGCATATTAATAATTAAATCAATTGATATTTACTAAATACAAAGTATGAAGTACAATTTT
>JAIUCT010000001.1:38933952-38967941 GCA_021307375.1 Tetraneura akinire | reverse complement strand
TAATTCAGATCATTATGTATGCAGCGAGTCGTGCCGTGACATTCGACACCGGAGCGCTAGCTAGTAGAATTTTAAGAGGGGAATGCGCGGCGGCGACCAAATATCGTCTGACGAGTGGATCAACTTAAACAGGATAGGGTATAGTTGTTAGTAAAATACCAATATTGATTTATTTTATTGTTGAATTTTTAGGATAATAAATATGAAAACCAAAGTTGAAGAAAATATGACAATATTTATTTTTAAAAATAGTAATTGACAAAAATTGAAAAAAAGTGTAACAATGCTGTTATTTTATGTAAGAGGAAAATTGTGGATTAATTATTTCTGGTAGTAAATGATTCATGTAGAATTCTGACAATGATGTTTCCATCTTATTTTTCCAAAATTCATCATCTTTTTCAATTTTATCAACAGTAATTCGTTGAAATAAGTAAAATAAAATTGTGAAAATCGGAGTATAATGTCTGGTAGAAAAAATGAGTAGACATAAAAAAAAATATTCACACATTGTAAAATAAATACTCATAATATAAAATAATATAATATAATATAATAATATAATATAAAATTCACTCTGCTCAGAATCTAAAATACATATTATTATAAACAGAGAATGCACATTTCTACTATAATAATGCCGTCCTAAATTATAAATAAATTTATAAATATATTATATTATAATTGTAATTTGGATTATTCTAATAATAAATTATAATAGTAATAACACTAATAACTAATGATGTGTTATATAATATAAATTAATAAAACATTATATTGTTTAAAATATCGATGTATTTTTAAATATAAGTGACGCTGAAATTTTTCCTCGCTAAAATGTCAGATTAGTAAATATATTATGATACGGAAAACATCAACGTAACCTAATTTATCGAAAAATTTGCCAGCCGGGAAAAATCGTTTTCGTCTGTCTATACTAAATTTGTTGATCGTCTGTTTAGGTTTAGGGCTTTAGGCCGAGCATGACTTTTGGTATATAAATTAATAATTATAAATATACGGATATAATAATAATATACGAAAAAAGTATAGATTACTTAGATAGATAGGGGAAGGTTGGGTATAATGGGGACCCTAGGGAATAAATGCTCATATCTTTTAAACTATTGAACTATAACAACTTTTCAAAAGCCAAAAACTTTCTCTTATATGTTCCCTAAACATCCATGTTTGTAATTTGAGTAGTCATTTAACACTTTTTTAGTTTTTACATTTTTAAAAAAAAAATGTTTTGCCCCATTTTAGCCACCTGGTATGATAATATGGGGTAGTCGGTTGGGTAAAATGGGGAATGATTAAAAATATGCTGAAAATTAAAATTTCTCTTTATTATTTATTATATTATATTAATATTAATATGAGTAACAAAATTAAAATGTTCTTGGTAATAATATTAAAAACTAATTAATTATAAAAAAAAATAAAAAAATATTGTAATGAAAACAAATAAAATTATCCCTTGTAAATTAATTTAAACAATTAATTTTGTAGTTTTCATTATTAACTATTCCTATACTATTACTAAGATTGTTTTTAGATGTTTTGTTGTTAACTATAATATAACAACAAAACATCTAAAAAAAATCTTAGTAATAGTACAGGAATAGTAAATAATGAAAATTACAAAATAATTATTTAAATTTAACAATAGTCATATAAAAATGCCTAAAATAAGTTGTAATTGTAATTTATTTATAAGCATTTTCTGTATTATTAAACAGAAATAAATTTTAGTTACTACACAAATATTAATCTATTGTTCATAAATACAATTGGAATATAAATCATTTAAGTTTTGAAAAATTAATCAAAATTCATAATATTAACAAAATTAAACTATAAAAAAATAAGACTAAAAAGGCAATTACACTATATGGATACAACATTCATTTGTGTGGGTGACAATAATAAAAATAAGTTATGTTTTTAGGATTACAGTAGTAACTAAGGCTAAAATGGGGTACCCCATTTTAACCAACTCTTGGGTACCCCGTTTTAGACAAAATTAACTATTCACACACAATGTTGTTTTAAAAAACTTTAATTTAACTATTTCCCTTGGTGTTTATTTAAAAACAAAGGTTATGAAGTACTTAATAAGATATAATAATTGCCTGTTTTTAATATTTGAAAGAAAACCGTGAAAAATGCAAATCTGTGATATCGAAAAAGTTTTTACGCTACATGTTAAAAACAATAAATTTGTTTTATGATAAGAATATTTGATAAAGAACAAATATTTAAACATCACATGTTTTGATAAGCATTGTATTGATGAAATACGATTTGATTGTCACCAATCGATTACAGGGTGACCAGATACCACCTATACCCCGTTTTATCCGCCTACCCTATTTTACCCAACTCTCCCCTACCTATCTAAGTAATCTATATATTATATAGATAATAATAATAATAATATTATTATATTATATATTATATATTATATATTTTATTATAGTATATATTTACTCTACTTGCAAATTGCAACATTATATTATTATAAATTATAGGAATAATATTACTAATTACCTACTTTAGTTTTAATTTTCAACTGAGTAGGTATTTATTTTTTAAATACTTACATCTGTAGCAATGTTTTCCAATTTCGTCTGCCGTAATGCTGCAATATTACCTTTATTTTTTTTCTTTTTACTCAAATATGGTCTATATTTATTACCATAACAATAATTTTTATCCATTTTTAATGTAGGGAATAAATAAAAAAAACAGCCAACGTAAAAACGCAATAACATAACGCGACCACTGACACGAGTATACTAATTAAAATATTTGAGGTGTAAATGGTTTCTAAATAAGACAAAAATTCTTTATATATGGAACTAAATATAATATGATGTGACCACAATCAACCATTATAAGTTCCCATTGTCTATAAATTAAAAATATTATATTATTTTGGTATTGAAAGAAACATTTTATTATCACGATAACGGAAACAATAAATATGACCCGCAGCAGGTAGATGAAAACTGGAACATCACACGTACGCGCAGTCACAAGTCATTGAATTATATTTGGTTAAATTATAATAACTAAAACTGACTAATAAATAGTTAAATGTCTGACAAAAATTTGGACACAAATATTAATTCAATTTTAAAAATAAAAAAATATTTGAATTGTGAACAAGTTTACTATGCCATCGGTCGGAGCAGATTCTTCATTTGACCAATATTAATTTAATTGTTCATTATTACAAATTTATGATTTTCCAATATTTTGAACTCATTTTTTTTCCAAAATAATTATTAAAATGAAAAAGTGCTCCGACCGATGCATAATAGACTTACTATTTATTTCAAAATTTAATTTGGAGTACTCAAAGTGATAAAATTATTGTCAGAGGTTTACGTTGTTTTAATGAAAAAACAGAGGGGTTTGCAAGAGCCTTAAACGTTTGAAATCGTGCGACGACTATATTATATATTATTTCCATTAGTAATACCGACGCGTACAGGAGAGCGCCGGAAAATTAACAAAAAAAAAAAAAATGCAAAAATCGGAACACACGGTCCGCCGCCGACGGATCGGGATTCAAACCCGGGCGATGCATGCCTAACCTAGCTTCCTAATATGCCTACCTATCGATTGCGCCACTATGGATCGTTGAAGAATCGTCGAAAATCGGTGTATTTAAACTGTTTCGCGATATCGAAAAATCCGCAAAATACGGCGAAATATCGAGCGTAACGGTTGGAGACCCGTATACGAAGGGTTAGGTTCTTAGATCAAATACAATGGATGGAGCCACTTGGTATATTTCTCGTATATCAATTAGAAGCCAACATAACTATGGTACCTATTACATATGCGCATGCGTCACCTATAATATATCGTGATATTTCCATATTTTTCGTTCGAGAAACAATAATTATATAATATATTTCAATACGCTTTTATTTGAAAATTGTATTTATCCAACTTATGTAATTTATTATTATTGAAAATGAATTAATAATAAATATATTTACCTATTATAAAAACAATTATTTTTTATCAGTATACTGGGTAATGCATATTGTATTTAACCCTAAACTTGGCAAGAATAAAAAAATCATATGAAAATTCCATATTATTATCATTTTTACTAATTAAAACCCGTAGATTTCATTTTTGATGTTATTTTTTTTTTTTTACTGAATAGTTTTTTAAATACAGCATGTATCTTTAAGGACACACTACTCCATTCATGCTAATTTGATAGTTGTATCCTTAAAGATACAGTGCTTCATTGAACCTAATTTAATATTTGTGTCCTTAAAGATACAATGCCTCGTTCAACCTAATTCGATATTGGTATCTTTAAATATACACTATTTCATCGATGCCAATTTGACACTAAATAATTATTGTCATATCCATTTTACAAAATCAATATTGTTTGCTATGTTATAATTAAAAAACAATTAAATTAATTTTATATGACTTTTATTTTTCAATATATATTTTTTTAATTATAAATAAAAATTATTCGTAAATTATAAACCAATTTAAGTTTGAGTAATCAAGTGAATTATAAATATAAAATAAAATTTTTCCTTGTCTTCCATATTTTTTAAAATAAAATTTAAATAACTTATTATATTAAAAATAAAATAACATTATCATTTTATATAAATGTTTAGATATAACATGTAATACAAAAAAAGTTAACAAATTTAAGTCAAAGTCTCTTAATCTCACTTATATAGTATACATAATAAATTGATATATATTATATGAAAACAAAATTGAAGTATTATTCAATCTTGTGAAATGAATAAAACAGTTTCTCTCTCTTGTCTCTATTCAAAGTCCTGAATTGTTGGGGCATTTGATGTATCACTATTACTATCACTATCGCTATCAGAAAAAGTTGTGGTTTTGATTTTTGGAATAGTTACTAGGTATTCTAAATCGTCTTCACTATCAGAATTTTCCGAATCTAATGGTGGCAGTACAGCCATCATAATTTTTTTCGTTCTATTAGAAACGTTACGATGCATTTTTCTAATGAAAACAAAAAAATAAGAAATAACTATTTAATGAATTAGATATGTAGAACAAGAAATATAGAACACAATTACTTATTTTGGAATAAAATGCAATGTATCTTTTTAGATACATTAAAAATATTTCTGAGTAGGAAGCAATGTATCTTTTTGGATACAGTAACATATATCGGAGTATGAATCACAGTGTCTTTTTGGATACAGTAACATATATCGGAGTATGAAGCACAGTGTCTTTTAGGATACATGATATTTGATACTAAAGTAACTAAATAAATAACTAATTGGTAAACTTTATTTATGTATGAATAAAATATATAGACGTTCCTGAACAAGTTTCAACAGTTTTATTGAATAATTATAGCTTTAATAGTCTTGATTTGATGTCTCGAAAAAAGGTCAAAACCAAAATTGATAAAACAACTGAAAGCTCATTATCAGATATGTGATAACATATTATTTATGGCGCGAAAAGCTGTAAATTGTTAACAATGATGATAATGAATTTCCAAAGACGATAAGAAGTTATAACGGTCCATAATATATTTTATATTTTAAATGAAATTTTTATTTTTATATGATGTATCTTTAAAGATACACCGCCAAGTTAAGGGTTAAATGTTATATTATTATGACGTATTGTATATTTAACACTGTAAATTGAAAGAGTTGATCAAAAATTATCTTTAAAAGATTGGTAAAAATGTTTATTGTAACTGTATAGTCATAAAATAGTAAATACATTAAGCTAAATGAATAAATTAAATAAATATTAAATAGAATGAAAATATATTATAAAGTACCTATTAATTTTTGAATACTTTTAGAAAAGGTATTTTACTATAGATTTATAACAATATAAATAATAATAGTCAATAGCAAGTCTATTGCAATAGCAGTCTAATTCTAATATAAAACATTTCAATCGTGGTTTTTTTACACATTCTGATACTTTGAATATTGCAATTTTCATCACAGTATCACACTATCATAAACAGCATAATACATGATTATTTTTAACGCGCATGCGCATAGCAGTCAGGTCATACTATTATGTTGGCTTCAAACAATGTACGTATGGCTCCATCCATAGTATATGATCTATGGTTAGGTTAGAGTAGAGTAGAGATAAGGACCGGCTGTTTATCGCTGAGGCCGGCCGATCACGGTAAGGTTTTTAAAACGCATTTTAATAGACGGAGTATGAAAAGTTGACCGCGAAATGTGCAAATTTCGAAGACGTACGACGAACGGTAGAATTTATATAATAAAAATAAGGAAAAAACCGTTGGAAGAAGCGACACCGGCCAAGTTTTTTTTTATTATATAAGACAATCGTATGGAAAATTGAAAGTGAACCGTAGTAACAGTGACGTAAAAACTAACAAAAGCTCCTCCTATGTATGAAAAATAAATGAATTTCAGAGACGTATATTATTAAAACGAATTGAAAAAAATGAAAAATTTCTTCACGAAAATTATTTTTAAATTATTGCCCATGTCATAGAATAAAAACAAATATATATAGCATGCCATTTAAAAAAAGTATAAAACCTAAAAATTTAATAGGAAAAAAAATTATAAAAATTATATGTTTATGTAAAAATATAGTGTAATGTACACCAAATATTTTGTAAAAAAAAACATGGAAAAACTTTAAAATTGACTGAGAAAATGAGTGTAGTAAGTTATTTGGATCGTTATTGGAGTATATGTATATATACTCAATATATTTTAGAAATTAATTTTTCACAAAATGTTGTGTTAAAGGAGCACACAACACAAAAAACAAGTTTTATTAATTTAAAAGGATGTTTAATTCTATGATAATTGGTATATATATATTGTTTCTATTCACACTATATAATGAGTTATTAGGAATTCGCGGGTGCGCGTGAAAAAGGTGTTAAGTCACAAAAAATCGAAAAATGAGTTATTTACATAAAAAAATACAGAAAAAAAAACTCCATCTTTTGTGTAAGACACGTTAAGTCAATATATACAATATTGAATGTATAATTTCAATGCGAGTTACCTAGGTTAAGTAACGATTTTTCCATATTTCGTGTATTTTAAGTTATGTCACATCATGGAGTGACTTAACCTATATTGTAACTTAAAAATTAGTCTTGTAAAAAAAGTTAAGTCCACTTAACCTGTATTACACCTCACAAAAATATTGTGTTAAGTAAGTTAAGTCCACATAACCTATGAGATAAAAGCTATAAGTCGACCATTGACGTAATGTCAAATAAGTTAAGTCACTGAAACATATGAAAATTGATGTGCATAATAAGTTATGTCCATTTTTTTTTTTTATAAATGTTAATTTAAAGGTTTAAATGTTTAAATTTTAAATATAAAAATTATACTAGATGATTAAGAACAACTTACAGAATCATGTAGTACCTACTAAAACAATATATATCAAAATGCCGATCTGGCGTTTTTAGTCAAAGTTAGTTTTTGCTCTCCTGAAAAATTGTATAACTGTGACTTAACACCTTTTTCACGCACACCCGCGAATTTAAAAATGACGCGTGACGTCATTGAGCTGGACTCACTATAACTATCTATCTTAGACGTGTAAAAGTTACTCGTTTTACTTGATAATTTACCCACATTACAACTATATTTTTGAATTTCTATTATATGTATTTAATGTGTTATTGTTTACTAAAGACAAAAATAGAATCAGAATCTGTAATATATTATATTATTATTTAGTTTTTATGAAATATTTAAAATGTTATTGTAGTAATTTTCATTACCGAAACCAGCACTGTAAATGCATAGCCGTTGCATGCACGTTAAATGAAAATAAATCATTTAGTATTTTTACATTTAAAAAAAATATAATAACTGTATTAAAATTATACTTCTACTATCGTTTTTAGGACTAAAACTTACATAATAATAAATAAATAAAGTATTAAAAATATAATTTTTAGATATATAAATCATTAAATCATTGTGAAAAGCGAGTAACATTTATACGTATTAGATGGGCCCAATGACATCACACGCTTATTCTAAATACTTCAATATCTTCTGAAATAATGATCATTTTTACATTTGGTTTTTACCGAATTATTTTTAACCATTCTGACTACAATAATATATTATAATTATTAATTATAAAAAAAAAATTTTGTGTTGTGTGCTCCTTTAATGTAACATTTATATCAAACTAACAACTGATATTAGATCAAACAATGAATTTTCATTTCTAATATTTAATAAAAACCACATGTATGCTTAACACTAAGATATTTACTTAGGTTATAAATAATAATGAATAAAAAAAAAAAATGCCTTTATTGATTATAAAGAAAAACATCTAGCATATTAATATTTAAATCAATTGATATTTACTAAATACAAAGTATGAAGTACAATTTTTATTATCCATTAAATAAATTATGAAAAATATAAAAATTAAGTTTCAAATTTAGTTAATTTAAAGTAGTTCTTAATATACGATATAAATCATAACCTAAGAAAACAAAAAAAAAAAAAAAATGTTACTTACATTAATCTTTAAACTATTACTGATCAAGTTTCAGTAATAACACTAATAACTAATAAATGAATGAAATTTTAAATTTAATTTGTTAGGCATAATGACATTAAATAAAAGAACCAAAGAACACATTTACAAAAGAATATGATTAAATTTTCAATATTCAAATTATATAATACCATCAAAATTAAAATAATTATATAACATTCTTATTTTAATTATCATGCCATACTAGTCTTTCTTCGAAAAACTTGATTACCATTTGTGGATACATAACATTAGCTTCATTAGATGGAACCAACTCTGCGTCTTCAATCCCTTTCCATTTTAATAAGTAAAACAATTGATCTCTTGAATCAGTAGTGGCACATATTATTTTTTCAGGAACTTTTTCAAGAATTTGTGAATGTGTTATTTTATGTTCTTCGGAACTTTTCAGCTCCTTTGAAGGTCCTACATCTAATGCACCACTCACGATAGTTGAATTAGACACTGTACGTTTACAATTTGATTGTTCCTTATATGTTTCTTCCTTTTCTTTGAGTTTCAAATTCTCTTCAAATTCTCTAATTAACTCTTCACAATCAATGTTTTCTTGTGGTTCCCATGTATTATATTCATCTGAATAGCCCTTCCACTTTGAAAAATATTCCACATTTCCCTCAATCGTACGCTTATTTAATATTTGTTCAACAGAATGCTCTTCTTCTTGTTCTACTGGTTCAGAATTATTACCTACGGCAGAGGTTTCATCAACTGAATTCATTCTGAAAAAAATTATGATTATTAGGTAAGTATGTATTTTAAGTATTACATAATATTAGTTATTCTACATTCTATTAGGTATATATTGTAAATTACCAAAGACATAGTTTAAGGATTTTAACAATCCGTTTCATTAAATTAAAACACTATTAACATATATCAAGAAATTTATATTTCAAATGAATACAAAACAATAAAATTTTGAAATTTACTATAAACATATTTTTTAGTTCATTATTACAAATATAATATAATGTTATGATTAAAAATGTTAATAATAAAAATAATAGTTAAAAAGAAGAGCAGATACTGCTGTAGAAAGGATACAAGTGTAAAGTGCTTAGTGTTGAATTTTGATAAAAAATTTGAATGCAATGATAAATCATTGATTTCGATAAAACGATTCTATTAATGAAAAGTTTTACATTTTTATTAAAAATTTATAACGCAAAGGTACATAGTTCATTTAGATTTCAAAGTTCTAAAAGGTTATCATATATATTATGTACATATATATACAATATTAACACCCAATAAAATTTTCAAGTCTCTAAGAAGTTCAATATAAATTCCATAAATGCATGTATCTGATAGAACTTCATTTTAAATTATTTCATCAAATGTGAAATGTCATTGCATACAAATTTTAATCAAAATTCCACACTATCATTTTTACACCTGTATGAGCTCTTCTTTTTATACTTTAAATAGCTATAAAAGAAAAAGGTGAATACAATATTCACAATGATTTGTAACTGAGTTAAGCAATATGCATTAGAATATTTATCAAATTTTAAAATATTTTCTAAATATGCATTCAGCATTATTGTAATATATTGAGTAATAATAAGAATCCATATAGGTAAATACCATAAATATCAATTTTACTAAAATTCCAACATTAAACACCTATATAAAAAATTGTAACATTTCTAATTGGAAATTAATTGAAATTTTTAAGTCCCCGTAATATTTTCTATCGCCTTCCAAACTAATATAGTGATAGATAATATAATTTGGTAAAGGAAAAATGATAATCATTATTAGACAAAAAATAATAAAAATGTCCTATAACTATAAGTTTAAATTTAATTATTTTTGTAATATTGGTCTATTAATATGTTATTAGGTATTATTTATTATTAAAAGACCGTGGTACATTCGTATTTATTGATTTTCAATGATTATATTTAGATTGTATTGCCTATTGTTAATATAGTGCATGTGTACCTACGAATACATTGTACATTATATATCACGTTTATTATTTTTATTTTGTTTGTATAGGTATTTATATTTGTGTGACTATTTGAATAATAACTCGAAAATTATACCATAAATAGTTAATACCTACTTTAAATTATTATTATACCATTCGATTTCAATGTTTAACTTATATTCAAAAAATTGATGAAAATTATTTTTCAAATTGATTTAAACTTATGCAAGTTGGATTAACATTACCTATAACTTCTGCTTTATATGAGCGCTCATCTTCTATATATTTCAATTTTACATTTTATAAGAAACAAATTTTAAATGAGTTTGCTACAAAAGATAGACTATTATATTTATAATAATTAACAAGTATATTTTAAATTATTTAAGGATTAATATAAATTAATATACATTTTTAACAAATTTAATAATATTCAAATTGTAATTATGTATTAATAATGTAAAATCTATAAATCTAATATACAAATATGCATATAATTATAATTTAATATATATATACCTATATATATATATTTTAAAAGTTAAGGACTATATTATATATTAAATTAAATTTAAATTAATAAATGCACTAATGTCTAATATGTAATTATATATAATATATATTATATACACCTCCTATACGTGTTATTCGAAAGTAGTAGGTACTTAAGAATTTAATTGGTAGGACTCTAGCCTTGATATAAGCTATATAAGCTCTAGTGCTTGATTTGGGGGGTACGCGGGTGGATGGAGAACCTCTTCTATTTTTTTATTTTATTAAGCGAACCGCTACTAATTATTAAGTCTCATATGATATTACATGTACTTAAGCATAATAGGGGGGACGATAATTTTTTTGAAAGTCTGATAGTCCCCCTTCTTTTTTTTCTCCAAATCAAACACTGCTAGCCCCCCCTAACTTAACGTTCTAGTTACGCCTAGCATTGTTCAACTTATTGGTCAATTTACTACATAACATTAGAATATATGCTACAATTGACCGGCAGTACGGCAACTGTATTATTAAATAAAAAAGAAACAGTTTTTTCTGTCGTAATCCTCAATTCCACAATTTTGAATTCAAAAACTTATTTCATTGTCAATTACCGGCCGGTCGGGCAACGGAAAGAAAATATAAAATAAACGGGCGGCCATCATTAGTCACAAACATGCGTAAACAAAAAAGGACAATTTAAACCATCAGATGAAACTGTATATTATACATAAACCGAGTATATTAACACTTACTTGGAAGACATCGTGATTCCTGTGAAAGAAAATAATAATCGTGTGATCAAACCACACAAATATAACGCACGTATAAACAATGTTATACTCTGGAAACTGCAAAACGCAAGCAAAACAATCAACAACTGGCTAAATTATTATAATTGACAATATTGGAAATTTGTAACGAACAAGGAAACTAATCCACTCCTGGCTCCTTGGTTCAGTTCATAAACGATAAACATGAAAAATTGAAATTTGAAAATATTACGTACAAAACAAACTACAAAAGAACAAAAGTAAAAACCACGGTCCACGATGTACACATGGTTGTACGTGCTACAACCATCGAGATAGATAACAATTACTGGAGGGCGCACTCTTCTCTAAAAACGAGCCGTCACTTTTATCGTTACCCCCACCATCGAACGGCAAAAAATTAAATTCCCATAAGATTGACATTGAATGATCATTCATTTTAGACTTGAATATTTTGAATATAAATAATCGTATCGGATTGTATTAGGTATCAAAATTTTACCCTATATGTGTACTTTCAATATAAATATTTTTAAATATCGAAATAATTCAATTTTCTATGTTGTAGTAGCATAAAAATTCGTAATTTATACTTGAAAATGCACATCAATTTCCATTAATGTAGACATGTAGTCATTTAATAAAATAATTAAACAATTGCAATATAATAAATAAAATCACGTATATTATATTATTTTTGGGAATGATGCATTCTAATGTTTATATATTATTTACTAATTCCTCTAAATATAATATACGTATATTCATGACTTGGTGTTCCTATGTCAACATTTATTGGATGTGTATCAGGAAAATTATAAATAAATGGTTCTTTAGTACTGGTTCCTGCACATTCTACAATATTTTTTTCTACATTTTTATGTTATTGTTTTTCTTTTAGAACAATAATTTTAAACGCTCTTTCTACATTTTGAACAATTAACATAACAGTTTTTGAAGGATTAATTAATTTCCCTTTACAAACTGATTTTGTAAATGATTTATTATTTATATAATCATGATCATATAAGAAAATAACATACCTACGTGAGATACTTAAATATAGATCATCTTTAAGAACAAAATTAATCAAGTTAATATTATTTAAAAATGTATAGTATAAATATTTTATATAAAGAAATAATAATACTTTATTAAATGTTTATATAGATTATGCTATTTCTATTGAAATAAATATTTTTTTAAACTAAATCTACATCGTGATTTTTATTTATTATATTGCAAATGTTTAATTATTCTATTAAATGACTACATTAATGGAAATTGATGTGCATTTTCAAGTGTAAATTACGAATTTTTATGCTACTACTACATAAAAAATTTAATTATTTCGATATTAAAAATATATATATATTGAAAGTACACATATAGGGTAAAATTTTGATACCTAATACAATCCGATACGATTATTTATATTCAAAATATTCAAGTCTAAAATGAATGATCATTCAATGTTAATCTTATGGGAATTTAATTTTTTGCCGTACGATGGTGGGGGTAACGGTATTTGAGACGGCTCGTTTTTTTTACATTACTATATACATTGCTATATATAGCACGGCCAGTCTGCGCTCCAGTGTATTGTTATCTATCTCGATGGCTACAACCACGATGTAGAGAAGATCTTCTCTACATCGTGGCTACAACCTAAAAACAAATAACAGCTGTGTTGTAGTGGCCATTAATTTCATGGAACAAATGACATTTCTCTCCAATTTTCTACCATATAACCAATAAATTATTTTAAATTTTATAACATGGAGGATTTTCCATTCGTTTATATTTTAGATTCTGACGAAACGAAGAATGTATTTTGTTTTACAATGATGTGTCTTTTTTTTTTATGTCTAAAAACACTTTTACACTTAACACTTTACTTTTACTTTTAAAATTAGCAATTTTATTGATTAAGGTCTGAAAATTTTACTGTAGTATACTTAAATATGACTTAACATAATATCAAAATATTAGAATAATCTCTATTCTCAATTTTTTTTATAGCTGTTTTAAGTTGATATTTTTAGTTCAAACGAAAATTATAATCTGACTGAACTTCGCTCAGAATCGTTTTTTCGATGGTTGATCATTGCATTCAAATTCTAATTAAAATTAAACGCTATGATTCGCACACCTGTATCCTATGCGGCAGGAGTATCACCTCTTTTTTTTAAGTCTGTTTGGAAACACTTTTTATAACTTGAAAACGTGGAATTCATTGAAACCATTAACAATAAATTTGATTTTGAATTTTTGAACAGTTTGCGTTATTTTTATATATATATAATTAATATTATAATTCGTGTCTACAATAATATGACAAACATAATATATAAAAAATGTTAATTAGTAAATGTGCAGTATAATTATATATAAGTTGACGAATAAAAATTATACATAGGTATATATTATGATTTATGATATACGAATTAACAGAATAATATACGATTTATCTATTTTTAACACGTAATTATATGAATATTTTAAAATTATTATTTATTTTTTTTTTTTTTAATTAATTAACTTCTAACCGTGTTTTTTAAATTTTAAAATATTTACGTTGTACTTATCGTTATAGCTAGGTACTACATCGTATACGATGTCACGATCCAAACTTTTTTCAAATTAGTATCACTCTAGTTTTATTAATTAGATTTCTTTTTTTTTTTTTTTTTATCTAAATTCTGAAATTCAGAAAAGTAATTTATTATAAATTCGTATTCATTATAATACGTAGTATAAAATGTATACAAAAGTCGAAAACATTTTATTAATTGAAACGGAAAGGATGTCGCATTGTCATGTTTTTTAATTACAATTATTCAGCCGCGTTCGAATAAAATATAATATAATGAATATAGGAGGTATTTGTTCGTCCTAATGTCTTATTTAAGATTTAACCAATAATGCTTATTTTCGATTTAAATTCTATATAAGTTTATGAGTATTTTAGGCTTTAGCAATCATCTTTAAAAGTTAGAATATAATATAATGTATAAACATGGGAATAAAAGTTACAAAAAATTATAAGTAGGTACCTACGGGAATAATGCAATTTTCGCATTGGATAAAAAGTTTGTATCGCCGAGGGATGTATTGCGTATAAAATTTACAGGTACACTTTAATATAATAAATATTATGAATATTGGAAAAAGCATAAAAGTATTAATAACAAACTTGAATTTATAAAAAATTCAAAAATATGTAAAATTATGGTAATAAAAAATGTTCAAAATGATCAATGTGATAACATTTGATGAATTACCAATCACCCTCATCTGTACCTGCATAATAATACGTAAACACGTGTTTTTAATTTTTTATTGTACTTTATTATTTCAGTAAATACGTATTTCAACAACAACGTTGTCATCTTCAGTATTAAACGTTGTCTATGTAAAATATAATTATATACGAACAGATTATGGATAAAAGTCGAATAATTGTCATATAGCTTGTGCTTATTCTTCTTCTCTTTCACCCTTTCCCCAACTATTTGGAATTGGCCACCCTGGTTCTCAACTTTTATTTGATTCTATCTCTTGCACCCTTTTCACACACACACACCAGCCATTTCCATATCTCTCTCAATCACCTAAGCCACCTCTTCTTAGGTCACCCTATCCCCTCAGCCCTCTTTCAATCCACATTCATATACTTAACTATTTTAACTGCTTTATCCACCTCTCTTCTTAAAACATGCCCTAACCATCTCAATCTGTTCTCACGCAGTTTGTCCACTATTAAAGCTACTCATATACTACCTCTTATTATAATATTAATTTCTCATTCTGCAGTATTCTCTAGTAACTCCACTAGTCTACTTTAACATTCTCATCTTTGCAACAATCTTCTATGATGTAAAATAATATACTCGTATTAATTAATAATTTAACAATCCGAATATAAGACGAAAACGTGAACAATATACCTACCTACGATAATAATAATGACGAATTTACTTCGGCACACGTATAATAATACGCTTAAACGTTTTTTTTATTTCAATATTTTATGTTTCGTATCAATTATTAAATTATAATTTTTTGTGAAATTTATATCGACCGTTCATCAAATATAATAAATGTATTATTATTTAATACAATAATATGTATAGTATAATAATACAGATTGGTATTTCGGTCGATAACATATTATTATTATACGTACCTACGCGCCCGTAATCCACACGTTCTGCATAATATAATATTATAATATTAATATATTATATACATATTTTGTATAGGTACTTCATTTGTCCAAATGTGACTGCTCGACGACTATTATAATAATAAAAATAATAATACAATAATAAAATTATTATTATCACGGCATGCGCACGTAATATTGTATATATATTCTTGCAGGTTTATATAAAAATAAAAATATAATATTATAACCTCCGCGTTTATGTTATATATTATATAACATGTTCCCACAGACACAGAATCTCCTAAGATCATAATATCTAATAATAATAATATTATTGTTATACGCGATGCACATTATACTATAATATAACCTAACCTATAGTCCTATACACGATAACAGTATAAACGGTTTAGTATAATATAGTTAAGTCTATAATACGCACCGTTTGTGTAGAGTTTGGTTTTGGTGTTAATATCGTCGAAATCATAATACAAAAAAAAAAGTCACTATTTTCTCGCTTAAGGGACGCGACGGTAAAAAGAAAATTCCTTGTCAGAGACTATTCGTATGTATTATATTGTACATATTTTAATATTATTATTATTGAGATAATATAAGGATTAGAATCATATAAGCTATATATAACGTTTTCTGAGGGCGGTCTGTAAAAATATGCCTATATCCTTTTTTTATCATCGTGTATAAAATATTTATTTTTCCGTTCGAAAAATGTGATTATAATTGTTAAAAGTAAATTGAAAATGTCAATAAATTATATACACTTATATATAAAAGTCTTTAATATGATATTATCGAGTTCCTACCTCTCCTCAATATAATATTATTATATTATTAAATGTTCAATTTTATATTTTATGTACACGAGATATAATAATATTAAAATATTATTTGATAAATCGTTTAATTATTTTAAATTTTAAATTACTGTTCTTTACGCATTTTATGCGTATAATTAGGGGCGTCCGGTTTAAAATTTTTCAAATTTTCTGCCCCCGCGGAGAAAAATAAAATCTAAATACACACGCGGCCTTGAATTTATATAACAATGGACCGTTTGTATATAAATTTAAAATAGACGACTGAAAATTTTTTAATCCGCAGGAATAATACTGCAGTATAATATCATTATACACCAGTGACGACGACCGGACAGGTCGTAAATATATCACAAGTGTATTATTATACGAGATGCTATCATTATAAATTGTTTTATATCTCGTGCGTGTATCTGTATAGGATTGTTTTTTATTTTATTTTATTTTTTTCGATCCGTAATTTAATTCCGAGAGAAAATCCCCGTGTGTTTCATATGCAGCTATATATAACCACGCGATCTCGCCAGACATTTTCGAGTCGTATATCGTTTATACGCGGTACGAATTCAGAGCCGGATTAACGGGTAGGCAAAATGAGCAATTATTGCTTGTATACAGCCCATATTCTGAGAGAAAAGAAAAAAAAGAAACAGTTTATAAATATTTAATTTAAATTAACTATTTTCCTTTTTATTTGTAAATTAATTTGTCTAAAACTATACTAAAACATTCAATTATTGATATGCTTTAATTATATTTTTTGTTAAACGATATACAGAAGACTATAGGCAATCGCACTTAGATATAATTGTTTTATAAGAGTATAATAATATGCTGACGGCATTAAAAACTATATAATTCGGATCAAGGTACAATGTATTTTGTTCCTCTTCAAAAATTTCGTATTTCTTTATCCCGCACAATATTTTTATTCCTAGTGTAGATAATTTAATTTTTTTTTTGTTTTTTTGTAATATTACAAAGGTAAATATCAAAAAAATATAATTCATATTTCAAAGTCTTTTCGAACAAATATTATATATAAAGGAACACTGCAGTATTTTATTTTTGTTTTATTAATTTATTTTTTTTGTGTGATCCGGTGAAAAAGACTGCTGCGTGATGTAAACAGTAAACTTCTACACGAATGACCTTTTTACCTGAATTTAAAATATAGTGTAATCTCCTATACAGACCATTTTACTTGAAACAACTCTAAAAAAATAATGAGATTTGGGATTTTTCTAATATTTTGATATGATGTTAAGTCATATATAAGTATAATACAGTAAAATTTTCAGACCTTAATCAATAAAATTGCCAATTTTATCAAACATTATATACATAAAAACGAGAATGTTACGAAATATTCAAAGTCCTATATTTTGTAGAAAAATTAACGTAACGGTTCCAAACTTTTACCAAATATATATATAGTACATATGTGAACACCCATTAAAATTTTCAAGTCTCTTACTTCAAAATTGCCCGAGTTATCGTAAAAAATTGAAATAAAATTCGTCGAAATTTCAGTTTTCGTGAAAAATGCCGTTTTTTCGTCGTTTTTTCTACCGCTTAGGGTCAATTTTGAGAAATTCAAAAAATGAGCTAATTAAAGTACCAACTACATTCTCTTTTCAACCGGAAAACGTGCTATTCATGAAAATCGGAGCATTATTTCGGGTAGTAAAAGTGTCTTTATACTTAAAAACAAAAACGAAAAAGACACACATTATTGTAAAACCTATACATCTTCGCTAAAAAAAAAAAAAAGAACTAAAAAAAAGTCTTGTTATTTATGTGCGCTCTTTTTTCATCGATACTTTCCAAAGGTTATATTATACGATAAATTTATGGGTATTACACGCATTATATATCCGCGATAATTCGAGACATAAATCTATTTATTTTTTTCTACCCTGTAAAAGGTTTTAATTAAGTGAAAAACGCCCGCGTATATATTTCGGTGGAAGTAAGCGTGCAATAATATACTAAAACTAAACACAATAATATTTATATTCAATGATAACATATAATACGTAATACGCATTATATATTATTATGTTGGACTGGTAATTTTCGTCATAAGCGATGGTCTATTTTACTATTTAATAATATTTGCCGAACGTGCAAAACGACGAACGAAAAATCATAACCTAAAATTATATTTTACTATAAGATTTATCTGTATGTAGTGTTGTTTTTTTTTTAGATTTAATTTCGTAAATTATTTTAAATCGAAGATATATTATACTGTTTTAAATATAGGTAAACTAATATTAAATGGTCGTTAAAAAAATCTGATGTATTTTATTTTGCCTATAAGTAGAATAATCTCTGAAATTCGTTTTTTTTTCTTCTGTTTTTTATATTATATTTATTTGTTCGTACGTCGCCCGCTTTAGCGATAACGCTCAGTTTGACGACGTACTAGCGTATAATGGTGGGAACAACCAAATATAAATTTGACAGATTTATGTGCAATTACTAAACATTTTATATATTATTTATAATAATACTACTATTCAGAGGATCAGAGGACGTCCTTACAAAAGAAATGTGAATACATATGGTGACCTGCAGACGTACTTTTTTTTCGTAAGACAGTACTCTTTTTGATACATTGTCCTAGTGTCCTTAATAATAATGATAAGTACATGAATTTGTACTATTTTTTTTAAAAAAATGTGGGCTAATTATAAATGTTAATTTGATTTAATTTATATTTTATGGTTTCTACCTAATGCATTTCTAAATTCTTTAGTGACTGCAGATAACGGAAGCCGCAGCTGGCTTGACGAAATTCAAATAATTCGTTTTTATTGTTGATGAAAAAAAAAATGAAGTATCTAATCAAATAATAATAAAAAAAATTATATAGATGAAGAAAATATGGGCAAAATGTGTAAACAAAATATACACATCGGACAATTTTTGCACGTTATAATTTGGCCGAGGAAGGTTGTAGAATTTTATCTAAATTGGACCGTGGCCGGCTTGACGGCGCCACGGTGACGAAACCCGCGATAAATGTGTTATCGGTCGATCGTAATATTGCCCGAACAGTGTTTATTTCAATACACTCTGCGGTACGAGCATTGTGCGATGGATAAAACGCGAGAATTTAACGAACGAACCTGTGGATTTATGCGATGTTGGACGTAAACAGATGGACAAAAAACGTATTTTATACACGTGGTTAAACCTTAAATCGCGGGAAAATCGTATACAGATATACACTGAAAATAAAATTCGAACCGAATGTCGTTTTTTCTCATTTTGCAGTATAAATTTCATCGTTTTTACACAAAAATTTTACAAAATAAAATAATATTATTGGGAATTCGTATATTATTGTATATAGATATATCGTATAAATGTTTAATATATTATATTATTTTTATTACGATCATTTATTTTTATATTGAAAAAAGAGCACGTTTCTTTTGGAACAGTACTTTACCGTGGGTAATTTTATAATATAACGTAATAAATAAGAGTATACAATAATATATATTATATAATATTACGCACGTTCAAAATCGTTCTTGGTATCCGAAAAAAAATTCAATTTATAACCCCACTATATACCTTTGCGTATTATTATACTTACCCAAGCAGGTATAAGGTATAACCTATTATATAATAGATGAATACCTTATACCTTATACCTACTTACATACCTTAAACTCGGTTCGGAGTATTTACATTATCTCTGCAGTGTGTTAAAAACGTTTCAACGACAAAGGTAAATATATTATTTAATACATAATATTTTATATTATATTATTTAGTAGGTACGTATAATATTATGTATAAACGATTAAGGTATATTTACTGCGCATTATAATAATACATAAAATACGGTCGAAAAAATTCGTCTTCTTCAAAGGGTTTCTTGTTAAAAAGAATATTATATTATATTATTATACCGTGTTTATTGTAATGTACACGAAACGAAAAGCGACCCCCATTGGTTTCGGGTCTGCGAATGCACAATCGGCCGCCGCCGAGACCAGGTGTCTATATAAGATGCGGTACAGGTACACGCGCGTATATTGTATATAAGTACACAAAGGAGATTCAATCGGTAGAGGAGGAGGAAGAGGAAGAGGAGGAGAAGAAGAAGACGACGAAGAAGAAGAAGAAAAGAAAAAGTTTACGCGTATATATATATATATTTATGAAGGAACTCGAGACGGAGATAACATAATATTATGTATACGTGTCGTATATAATATAGTATAAGAGCGAAAGAGAGAAACGCGTGTATACGCCTGAGTCGAGCCGAGATTTCGGATAATCGGTATTATTATTATTATTATTATATACCAGGTGTGCGCGACGACCCGCGAGTAACCGTGAACCTTGTATACGGTTAGGGAGGTGGTGGTGGTCGAGCGGAGGAATCGTGAACGGCAGAAGAATATCAAAAAAAAAAAAGAAAAAAATGAAAAGAAACCGTGAGGCCCTCCTCTGTATACGCATCGCCTTGTATAATATAACTATTTTTATTTTATTTTATTATTATTATTATTTTTTTTATCTATACTATTACTCTGTCATTGCGGCTTCGGTCGGTAAGGCAATGCCGTTTTCTGTGTGTGATTGTGTACCTGTCCGTAACCGTTTGGATTTCAAACCCGTCGGCATGAGATTATATATATATATATATGTATTTTTTTTTCTACTTCTCCTTACTCTTTGTTATATTATATATGTGTATACACAATTATATTATTCTTTCTCTTCCAGAGTTGTCGCCATTCATCGTCTCCTTCTTTAATGCTCGTGTGCTAACCCATAGAACATAATGTTATATTATACTTATAGGTATAAAGGTACCATCAATACACGATTAGGTACCGCTCTTTTATAAAATATATACCATAACCGCGTTAACTCTTTTTATAGACACTGGATAGTGAAATAATAATAATAATAATATTTCATAGACGTTAGGTTTCAAGTCCGACGCGAAGAGTCGAAGGACTCGCAGGAAACGCGTGTACGCGTATTGGTATACGAACGAGGAGAAAACGGAATATACAATCTCCTACGAGCGCGCGCGCATCCTTCGAACTTTCACGCCGCTTCTTTTCAAGGTTAGGACACGTTCATCATTATATTATTGAAACCTGTCTAAACGTAATAAATAGGCGTACATATTATTATAACGTTTAAACGACACAAAATAATAACAATCACTGCGTACGATTAATAAAAATAAACAGGTAGGTACCGCCTATAATAAATATAAAAAAAAAACTGCTAAAAACGGCATAAAAAAAGGCGGTATACTCGAATGACGAAAAATAATAAATAATACACACTAGAAAATATTGAAAAATATTATGTTCTATATTTAAATGAAAAAAAATAATCGTAACTATATTATATAATAAATAAATATTATAAGTATAATAATATTAATTATAATATAGTCTTAGTGTAATTATAATATAAATATAATGTTGTGTATAGTTCGTTATAAAATAAATTATTAATATAAATAATAGTATTAGGTATATTATAATAATATTATCATTATATTATTGTCGCGGAAGAATCGATTTCGCGTCAGAACTAGTAAAATAATCAATAATAATATATTAATATTTATCAATTTTTAAATCAATAATATTATCGTCTCGATTAGTAGCAACAATAACAAAACAACAACAATAACAACAACAATATAATATCAACAATAATAACGAGGACGTTATAATATTATTATACATTTTAGGTACAGCGGGTATGGAAACGAGAAAAAAATAACCATAATAATATTATAATAATACAGGCGTTAAATATTATCAGTACGACTACGATATTTTTAAAAATTAAAAATAATTAAAATAATAACAATATTAATTTCGTGTTTGATTTGGTACTTTGACGATCGACTACCACACTCTAATAACAATTATAATAATAATAACGTAGTGTCGTCGTCGCAGCGTTAAAATAATATTATAATATTTTATAGAATCGTTAAAAAAAAATTCCTTTTCTTATCTGTGTTTTAAGAACATAATATTATAATCGTATACTATTATAATTATTATATAGGTACACATTATACTCTTAAACGTTACTCCTTAAAAATTAAAATATCGTACACATTTCTAAAACTAAAAAAAAAAAAAAGAAATGTCTATTTTACAATAAATAGTAATTTACACAAAAATAAGAATCATTGATTTTTTTTTTCGATTTTTTTTTATTTTAATTTTTTTATATATTTTTTAATTTTTTATTATTTTTTAACCGTTGGGGCACGCTAAAAAACGAACCGCATCGTCACAGCCATACTTTGAAGTGCAAAAATCAAATATATAAATATTATTAATTATTATAATAATATATTTCTGTACAGAAGAAAATAGTAAAAAATATTCTACACGCGTCGTGGGCACCCGATAAATAATAATATTATAATGAGAGGAACATTGTCGGGCACGACGCGCGTCACCGGAACGAACGAGATCTGACGGCCGTAAAATTTTTCGTTTTTCTCTAGATAAAAAACCAATTATGAAAATAATATTACGGCGTATAATATACGAATATTATTATTATTCTTAGAAGAACTGACGAAATTTTTCTCAATTCTACAAGACGATATTATTATATCTTTCGCCGCCGCCGGGAAAGGCCAATATTTTAACCGATTACTCCCTTATTTCAAAAACAATATTATTGTCGGGCACCCACGTTCAGTCTTGAGTTTATATCGGTTTTCGTCGAAAATTTCGAAAAAAAAAAATACGTAGCCGACGATAAATTCGCGGATAATACGACGGATGACGTAGAAGAAAAAAAAAGTAACTTGGAAGTGACGGTAAAACGTTTCTCATTATCATAATAATATAAAATATAATACTTATGTACAAAAAAAAAAAAATAATAACTGTTGGAAAAATAGTTGTTAGACGTCAGTGCCGGGGGTGATGGGCGAAGTCCTGTTGGCGAACCGTTGCAGGGACGGCGTGGTCGGCAAAACGGGTACGCCTCTCTGCCATACCCGAAGAGTCTTGACCGAGGGTTGTTGTAACCCGTCGTCTTGATGTTGCTGCTGATGATGATAGTGTTGTGGATTATGGAGTTGTTGTTGTTGCTGCTGTTGTTGAGAGTTGTTATAGTATTGTTGTTGCTGCTGCTGAGGATGGTACAGGTACTGATGATGATGCTGCTGGGACGATGCGGACTGATGGCCCGTCGGCGGTATGATCGGCAGGCCGTAGTCGGCCGGATACTCGCTGCTCACGCTTCCGCCACCCACGCTCGTCCCGACGGGGTGATGCTGCGCCGCGTAAAGATGGCCGCCGCCACCGTAATGCAACTGCTGTTGGCTGTTGTACGAGAACACCTCGTCGGAACCGGTTCCCACGCTATACGCGTCTCCCGCGCTTCCTGTTCCGATGATCGGCGTCCGGTCATCGTACGGTCGCACGTTGCCGCCGCCGGCCACGATCCTGCTGCCGCCGTAGTACGACGGAGGCGGTTTGGCCGTTGAGGACATAGGAGAATCGCACATTTCCAACCGGGACGCGTCGTGGTCGTGTATCAAGTCCAGTCCGGCCACATGATACGAGCCCGTCGGCGAGACGGGTCCGAGTCCTGGTTCCAAGTCTGGGTCGTAGTTGCGTTCGATCACGGACGATATGTCCAGCGCCTGGTTTGTCTTGCCGACCGCCATTAGTCCGTTGGTGTAACCGTGCACTCCGCCGCCGCCACCGTTCAACGTCATCGGCGTGCCGTTGAGTTTGCCGGCGCCGTTGCGGTTTCCGGTATCCGCAGTCGGCTTGGCGTCCGCTGGATATCCGGACCGTCGTATCCGCATCACCGTCAATGCAATTAACACCAATATGAACACGATCAGGGCAGCCATAGCCGCGGCCACGCCGTTGACGTGCGCCGACCCGAACGTGGACATGATGACCGACGGCCGTTCAGCCACGTACACGGTGAAGTTGGCCTCCGAGTTGCCGGCACGATTCTCCGCCAAACACGAGTACTGGCCCGCGTCCTCGCGCCGCACGTCCGTCAGCGTCATCTCGCTCCGACGACCGCCGTCCGTCTCGTCCACGTCGTCCACGACGAACATGCGCGGGTTGACGGTGGACGACATCGCCGCCATTTGGGTGCCAGCGCCCTGCAGACGCCGGCCGTTCAGGTACCATGCGATGTGCGCCATGGTGCCCGGCTCCACCCGACACCGAACGGTCATGTTGTTGCCTTCGGTCACCTCCACGTATCGGGACTCGGCTCGCACGTCCGGCCGACAGTCAAAGTCCTCCACGTCCAGTTCGGTCAGCGACTTGCCGGACAGCCGTTCCGGGCCGCCCGTGCACAGCGGCGCCTGGTTGTACGGCACGTTGTTGCTGGACAGCCACAGCTTCATTGGTCGCAAGTGACAGTCACACATCCACGGATTGTCATGCAGCTCGACGGACCGGAGTTTGGTGAGCGCGTCGAACAAGCCGGCCGGCAGCTCGGACAGTCGATTATCGTTGATGCGCAGCGTCTCCAAACGGGCGACGCCCTCGAACGCGCGTCCGGACACGGACTGCAAGCCGCAAAAGGACGCGTCAACTTTTACCACGCCCGGGCAGTCAGAAAAGGCGCGCGCGTCGATCTTCTGTATGGGATTGTGGGCCACGGACAGGTCACGTAGATACGGCACGTCGCGGAACACGTAGGACGGAACGGATGTGAGCAGATTACTGGATAGGTCCAGCTCGACCAGGTTGGTCAGACCCCGGAACGCGGTTTCGTCGATCTGCCCGATGCGGCAGTTTCGTAAATACACCTTCTGCAGGTTGGCCAATCCGGCTCGCGCGAACGTCTCGTTGGGAAGTATCTGTAGATTGTTGCCGGACAGGTCCAGCACTTGGGTGTCGGGGTCGACGCCGGCGGGCACGGTGATGAGCGCCCGGTCCGCGCACTCCACGGTCCGCCGGCCACCCTTCCACTTACACGAGCACACGGACGGACACCCGTCGTACGACGCCACCGCGGACAGCGACACCGCCAAGAGCGTAACGAACGCGATCGATATCGGTGGCACACCACCGCCACTGTACGACCGTCGCATTTTCGAACGTAGGTCGTTGTTATTATTACAATTTTATAACCGCGACTTTCGCGGAAAGTTTATTATTTACCGCACTCGGAACACGGAGAGAAAAAAAAAATTAAATAACGGAATATTGTTATGCGGTTCCACACTCTGGAAATCACACGTAACACAATCGTACGCGCACAAACACACGCGCAGATTTCACGTAATACAACGCATCGCAAACGAGAGAAAGCACCGTAGAAAAAAAAAACGAACTATAATATTATAGCACCAAAATAATTATAAATTAATTTCGCGTAACAGAACGGACGGAAAACGCGTACAAAACAAACGTGAACCGGTACCAAACTGAAGTAGCGTTCGCAACCGCCGTGCGCCGTTCAACGATGGCCTTTTCTCTCTCCGGCCCCTTCTCTAGTTCGGCCGGTCATCCCCACCACCACCGAATACGCGGCAACAGGAACTACTCTTCTATATTCACGCGCACCGGTTGCCCTACCTGACGACCGCATTCCCATCGGTCCGTGACGTCGTCCGTGTACTATCTCTTCAATTTATTATTAAAATAAAAATAAAATATAAAAAAAAAAAAAACATACAGAGTGTGTCGAAACGTCAGAAAAATATACGAACGTTCATATTATACGAGTATATAAAAACGAGACATTATATTGCGTTCATTATTATGTCGAGCACTCTGTATACGTCGCACGTTTGCGTGTACCTACGTTGTGTAGTCGTCCGAATCGCAGACCGATATTATTATTATTATTATTATTATTATTATTATTATTATTATTATTATTATTATTCTTATTATTATTTACAGCAGGTGGGGGGGGGCTCAGGTACGTAAATATAATAATAATAATAATATACGACCGACAACAATGAACGATGACGATGACGGTACGCCTACGCGGCCCGAACTAGACGCGTAACGCGGTACGAACATATTATTATTATATATGAATATAAAAAAAAAAGCAAACGTTCTGTTGTATGTCGTTTTCCATTCACTATATAATAATATTAAAAATATAATAATATATTATTATCATCATCCTGTATTCCTTTGCGTAACGAAATGAATATTACAGTATTATTATATTGTGCGAAACGCGAGTTTTATATACGTTTTTGGCGATTTCAAAACGAATATTTTACTCTCGAAGGGGCATCAAAACGAATATTACGCGTTTTATAATCGTTTTACCAATACAACGCGTCATATTTTTCGTTATTTAATAAAATTATTGATTTATTATCATAATAATAAGAATAACCGTACGTGTGAAACAGTCTACATTCGTTTGAATCCCGGTGTGATGTTATCTTTCGTATTATTTATCGTAATATAACGTCTCGGTTTACGTTTTTAACGGTTTTTTTTTTTATTTCGTTTCGTTTTTCTTTTTCTTTTTTTTTTTTCATCCAACCGACGCCGCTCACCCTTCTTATGCTATACATAAAATGTCATTATTAAAATATTCGAGCGCGACTTCTCGACCGAAGATATTATAATAAACGAATAAAAAAAAAAAAAAAAAACGGACGAAAGGATAAGAGAACGAGTGTTTTTATCAATTTATCTTTATTATTATGCGAACGAGTAAGCGACGAGGAAATCGACGTATTATAATAATATACATATATGTTTATTTTAGATTTTTTTTATCTGTATTTTGGGCCTATGTCGATTTTATTAATTACGAGCGTGATTTACCCGTGGTATTGCTCGCGACGACGACTAGACGCGATTATCGCGTGTGTCATCCGTCCAAGACGACCCACTCGACGAAACGATGACCATTATTATTACATTAAATTTTATATTACGTATATACCGCATACCGGTTAATCGGTAACCGACGCGTCGATGACTAACGAACGTGACGATAATATTCGTAATAATAATAAAATATCTAATGTGGAGTACGCTGTTCGTCGCAGGCTTCCCTCCGGAATTCCGTCATTAACGTAAATAATAATAATATAATGTTAGTATGTTACGCTTAATATGACTAATATTATGTTTTACGATGATTATTAACCGCAATATAGCATATCCGTTTCCGATATAAAATAATAATTAATAATATTTATTGATGCCACGCGTCGTTGGAATAAAAATGATTATAATAAATTATCGGTAGAACTCAACCGCTCCGGGGGGGTCTTCAGTACCATGTAATTATTAATTAAGGTAATTTTATTTTTCGGAAATCGCATTCCGTTTATGAATAAACCACGTTTTAATGTTTTGCAGTGTTCCTGCAGAAAACAAAACATAATTTTGTTTTTCAAACAAAACTCTATCTGGTTTTGATAAAAAAAAAGTTATATAATAATATGAAAAATGGCATTATTATAGCATGAAGTTTCAGTATCAGTGCCACAGGGCCAGTGGTCTCAAATGTTCTATTCTAGCCAAGATTATTCGAGAAGACCGAAGAATAGACGGACCATAAGATGCGAGATTTAAATTACATGCGTATATTTAGGTATGGCATAATATTAAAATATGTAGTTTAAAATTTTTATCCTACATCGTTTCGATGTATATTATTTGGAATTTCCTCGTCCAGTGTGTTGAAGCTGTTGTAAATTTTTAAGAAATCCTAGTGAATGCAAAATATATAATTGACGTGAAACGAAACGTTTATTCCAACGAAGGACCGTAATGATATCAATAATTATTATATAATATACGTCGTCGTTTTTTGTGCGATTTTCTCGTCTACTCTAATGAGCCAATTAAATTATACGTGCTCGAGTTCGTGTATTATTATAAATATAATATTATACACTTGTACGGTTGTAATAATGGCGTTTCAACGTACAAGACAATCACAATTATTGTATTGTCCGAGACGGGATTTCGTCGAAAAAAAAACGATTTAAATATAATGAATTTAAATTTTTTTTTATAAATACTACATATTATAACAATATGACTTTTTATACCATGGTAATTAAAACACGATTCGAAGAGGTGGAATGACAAATAAACGCAAATATATAATATTATTTTCCGATTTGACGTCATATAATCATAATATATTTAATTATTTTACGTATATATACGTATACCCATCCGGACGTTATATTATATCTATGAATTATAAGTATAACTTTATTTTAACGAAAATCGTAAGTAGGTATATTAAAAATGTTATCGACGGTTTTATATCCACCCTTACTAGTCATGAGATAAAACCATATAATATATGCTTACTAACGGGAATATATATATATATATAATATATATTATGTACATCGTTTTATCGAAACGCATTTTAACAAAACGAGGGCGCGTTTGTTGCGTGGGGGGTTGATCGTTGATATGACCATCCCTTAGAATTATTTTCGTATTATACCCCACAGGACGAATACAAGAATAAATGCGTAAAATGCAAAAACCACGTTCGACATAACGTCGATATTACGTATTATTATAATACGTGCATTATAATATTTCCGACGGTATAATTAAATTAACGTTGTGAATACACAAAGACGAAATTATTTTGTTTGGAAAAAAAACATAACCACAATATTTCGATTACTATTTCGTTTAAAAGATCGTTTATTCGTTTTATAATATTATATATATTTACAAATTAATAACGTCCGTTATATTCGCACGCAACAAGCCAATAATAATTAGGTATTTTCGATTTTATAATAATATGTTTCATATATTTTTATATTATTTTAACGATATCCGTTAATATTTAAATCGTTATTCGTATATAATCGATTATGTCGTCGCATAACTAATTGTTTGTACGCACATATTTTCTGGTCGTCAAACGTATCGTTATATTATGTGTATTATACACAGGGTGTCTCAGACTTATTTATTTTATCTCCGTGAAAAATCAACAGTTTTCAACGCTGTTCTTTTTAAATTATTAATTGCCTACAACGGACAATATAGTATCTATAAATATTAGTTTTTTTTTTTAAATTTAAATCGTTTCCTCAAAAAATAAAAATTATTTTTTAGGTTTAGTGGAATTTGAAAATGGCCAGTTTATATAGATATAATATTATATGATAATTTTGATAGGTCGAATTCCTATAATTTAATGAATATGCCGACTTTCAAGAATTCTTTTTAATTTATTGAAACAATATGATATTTTCAACGTCATTATTTATAATTATTTAATTGTATATATTGTGAGTTGTAAAATTCATATTATCTATAACATTATTATGATAAGTGTTACCTTGATAGTAATTTGGCGAATTCCAGACGGATAATTAATCGAAAAATACTGATATACCTACCTAATTATAATGAATTGTTAAAATATATTTTGCATGCTATAGGTAATTATTAATTATTTTACAAATTATGACGTCACTACATCAGAAAATATTATTTCTTCAAGAAATAAAAAAAAATCCTAAAAATTAGCACATTTTTTAAATTATGAGGAGGAACTATCAAAATTATCATAAAAATGTACTCTATAGTTTACAGAAAACTATATCTACAAATTTCACAAAAATTAAAAAAATTTAAAGTTTACATTTTTTTTTTTTTAGGAAACGATTAAATTAAAAAAAAATGTTATGGATACTATTATTATATAATATTATAGTTCTCAATATCCAATAACTTATAACATTTAAAAAAAAAAAAACATTCGAAAATCTTAACTTTTATTAATACGTATTAATGTAATATTATTACAATGAGTGAATAAATCTGGGACATCCTGTATATACGCGATATTTAATCGTAAACGCCGTTTTTAGGACGGTATATTAGAACGTATAAGTAGCCCGAGGTCCTCTGCACACTGCACATATAAGTACAACGCAGGTTTCTTCAATGTCAAAGACTATATATAATATGTTATGAATGCGATCAATCAAAACTAGTATATAATACTATTATAATACATGTGGCATATTTTATACATTGTCACCATATAAACGTTGTTATACTTATCAATGAAAAGATAATAATATAAGTTTTGGACGTTGAAAAGATTATTATTTTCGAATTCCGAGTAGTACCTATATACAAACGCGCATTGTTCTTTACGAACGTTATACGATATGAACATATTGTATATTTTATTCATATATATAATAATATATTATATAGGCACAATAAAATATTTCTCTTATATACGATGAAAATCGTTTCCATTTTCAAGGTAATCGATTTTGAATAGAATCATTTTTACGCTACATAATACTATAATAATATATTATATAAAGTGTTAAACAGTATAAACTATAAACAGCATCACGATGTGCGTCCTTTATTGAGGAGGGATGGATACCCCTCTGGATTTTTTGGGTTTATCTATATTAAATGAATATATTATTATTATTGTTGTTGTTGTCGTTGTTTGCTCAGCCTTTACACACAAAAGATAAAACATATAAATTTCATTGATAATGTTATTGAATAGTTATCAAAAAATAAAAGGAATTTAGAATTTATTAATGTTTGATTATATTATATTATATGTAGTATATTGTGTATACATTTTTATTTTATTATTTATATTATTACATTATTCTATAATAATACTATATATAGTGATTTATAGATATAGATATTTTATGAAATTTAACTTTTTGAATATTTCAAAACTTTGAAATTTTTCAATTTTCATCATTTATCTTAATTATTTAAATTAGTAATATTTAGTATATGTTTATACAATAAAATGATATTTTATCAGGTCACATTACAATTTAATACGTGATTTTTTTGGCGAGTTGCATTTTTAACTGTATTCCAGTTACAATAATTCCATTTTTTTTTTTTTTTTTGTATTATTTTATTATTCTTTACTTATTGAATAGGTACTTCAAATATTTTACTTCTTGATTTAAACAGTCTTCTTTCTTGTACTGTTGCATACCTTAGGTGCATTTAAATTCCGAAGCAAAATGATAGGTGAGCCAATTTTTAATCACAAGTTATGTGGTGGCATTCCTGGTAATCCAGGGAATTCAAAAATTCAACAGGATAGTTGACTGCTTCGTCAAGATCGGTAACAGTGTCGATCGATTTGAATAATATCTCATTGCCGGACAATGATTGTTGTATTTTGAAGTTAATAGCATCAACATCGATATTATTTGCAGCTAAAATAGCTCGTTCACGAAGCCACACATGATTAATATAATTAGCTTGTAAATCTGGAAATATACTTCCAATTAAAGCATCTTTCGTATTTACCATGTTGAAGAAATTGTCTGGCAATTTGATACATTGTGTGTTTCCATGTAATGGTATTGTTCCGTTTCCAATGTTGAGCAATTGCTCGGAGAATGATAGTGCCAATGGATCGTTTTGCAGTTGAACACGTATATTTGTGTTAAGACTTAATGTACTGACATTTCGCCCTAGATATAATTGTTTTATACATGCATTAATTTCATCCGCATAATATGTAGCGGGTGGAATGACCGGAAATGTCTGTTTAAAATCACCGGACAGCAGCAGTAAAGCACCACCGTAGAGCCTGGTGTTATTATTTAGATCTTTCATCATTCTATCGAGAGCTTCAAGTGAATGCTTGTGGACCATAGTGCATTAATCCCAGACAATAATTTTGCATTTTTGCAAAATTTTAGCTATACCGGAATGCTTTTTTATGTTGCACACTGTATTTGGATTTGTGTGAATGTTCAACGGCAACTTGATTGATGAATGTACCATTAATCAAAGTGGCTGTAATACACTAATACCTGATGAAGCAATTGCTAACGCAATATGGTTTTGTGATCGAATGCGAACAAGTATTAGTGAGATGAGAAACGTTTTTCTACTGCTACCTCGTGCGTCAAAAAAAAAAAAAAAGAAAAAAAAAAAATCCACCTTGTGATATGATGATTATAAAAATCTATTTTTTTTTTTTTTTTTAATTTTAAAATCATTGTAATTTATTTTTCCGATTATTATTTTTTAAAACGCATAATGTGGTTCCCTTACAAATATTAGGTATTAATAAATAGGTATTTTATCTCTAAAATTACTTTAAAAGACATTATTTCTGTTTTACGTAAACATTTTTTTACAATAGTAATTTGGGAGTATTTCTAGTCTTCTTAATCGTAGGTTTAACTACGCGAAATATACCTCTTATTATAAAAGAAATATAATTGTAATTAAAATGTTGAGTGCTGTAGATGGTCCACGCGTCGTCAACAAATTATTCGCACAGATCTAAATTTCTGTATTTTTGTCCTATTTATAATTAATTTCTGGAATATAAGTGGATAATGAATTTGATATCTTTCAAATTTTCAAACATCACACACTACCCATATATCTATCCAAAAAAAAAAAAAATGCCCTACCTAAAATTTTGAAGATGGATTGGTAAACTGCAATACCTACTCGTAAACCAGTAAAATTATATAATTAAATTACAGATAATAATATATTTAACGCGGTATTATTGTATACTTATCTCGTTAAAGTTTTAAACAAATAAAATATTATACGTTATGCGTGTATGAAAATGACGATATAGCCAAAGAAAAATCGTGTAGCGATATTATACGTATACTATATTATTATAATGCGTAAGTTGGCTGTTTTACTATTTAGTTTCCTTTCACTTTTCCGTATGCCTCTACAATATACCTAATAATATTTATATATTACGTTATATAATAAGACATAATAATATTATAAACGAATTACCTACAGGAAAAATCGGATCGTTTAAACGCGAACACAATAATACATAGGTATTAGATATTATTATTATGTATTTTACGTCCCGCACGTGTAAACATATTAAATTATTTTCTCATAATCGTAAATTATCTTTCGCCTAGATGTATATTCAAATTATATAATACTATATATTATAATATTAAATTTATATTAAAATTATTACACGCGACAAAGTTAAAAATTAAAGCTGTGTCGAGAATTCCAAAGCGATATCGCGCGGTGCGTCTCGTTGCAAAAGAGAGAATAATAATGTGTACGAGATACAATAATAATTCGCGTGTTAAGTATAAAAACGTTGAAACTATAAAATAATAATAATAATAATAATAATAATAATAATAATAATAATAATAA
>JAIUCT010000001.1:38907739-38918347 GCA_021307375.1 Tetraneura akinire | reverse complement strand
CGGTTTTACCATATTGTTTATTTTTGAAAAATTTTATTCAATTATTTTATTTAAATAAATTACGAGTATTTATAATACAATACTTTTATTGTATTCAAAGCTTTTTTTATCTTTTCGAAAAAAATTATATTTTATAGCACTCATAGAGAAGGACAGTGGATGAAATTAGAGAACAAAATTATAGATTATTTTCAGTCGATGCCCCAAAAAGTAGCAACAGAAAAGGATTTCGGTCAAATTGCAAAAGTAATAATTATAATTAATATTGTGGCCTTAAATTTTGTATAGATAGGTAATAATAATAATGGTAATAATGGTATTATTTTTCTATAAAGTTGTGTGGATGTCCGTTTTATTTGCGAAGACCACTGTATGCTGATTGTGGTGGTCGTCTTAATGAAACTATAGATCAGAATACATTTCTGAAGTATTGGAAAGGGTATGCAAAAATTCATAAATATCATTTATTTCTTTTCGATATACATAACTGTATAAATAATTATTAGTATAATCGTGATAATATGTCATATGTTTAGTGTATGGTCGAGTTGCAAAGACCTGTCGTCGATATTGATACGGGTTTTATCAAATAGTACGGTGGAAAAATTCGTATCACAAGAACATTTTTATAGTTTAGTCCAAGATTTAATTGATTCGCACCCTAAAATGATCCATTTGAGAAAAGAGCCAGCTTATCATGTTATATACGCTAAAACAGTAATTGACATAACGACTATAAATCTACATAATGTACTTAATTAGATATAAAATATATTCCTCACAGGTCATATCGAGATTGTTTTATGAAGTAAATTTCACGTGGAACCGAAAGATCGACGTTTCAGAGATTCGGAAATCCCGACTTATAGAAGAAATAGAGTCGTTAGAGCAGGATTACTTCATTGATGATTCACAATCGTGTTTTAATTATAAACATTTCTTTGTAATTTACAAAGAATTTCAAGCACTTACTTGCGATGGAGAAACAATGTTATGGAAGAGTACACTGAAAGAACACATTAATTACGGTATCAATATATACCTATATATATAATTTTTTGAGGAAATATTTTACGTATTATCATGTTCAAATCAATGTGATTTTATTATATTACAGCTTTGAATCCGAGAGTGATAGATAGTATATTTGATGGATCTATGATCCAAAATAAGTTATGGTATAAAGGCAAATTAGAAAAATATATGAATTACGAAGAATTTGTATGGTTCTTATTAGCAGAAGTGGATCCAACGCATCCCAGAGCAATTGAATATTGGTTCAGGTGATTTATCAAAGTTACCTACTACTCAGTACTGAATTGAATATATCGTGTAGAATGTATATACTAATTAACATAATATAATACATATGTATATTTTTGACATATTTAGATGCATGAATGTATCTGGAGATGGATTTTTAAAATATGATGAACTTGCTTACTATTATGAAGAACAGATAAAAATGATGAAGAAGGTAAACTTATTACCAGTTCCTGATATGAATGAATTATACAAGGTAGAACATACAATTGACTAAATTTATTTTTATATTGTTATTATAATTTTATACAATGGAAAATTTTTTTTATAATGTATAGTTTCTGGAATCGATTAATCCCAAATATAATAATAAAATATCGTTGGACGATTTAAAGGATAGAAAAATGACCGCATTATTTATCACTAAATTTATAAACATTGATATATATATAAAACTAAGAGACGCAGCACATACTAGTCTCAGCAACTCGAAATCCTTTGATGTTGATATCGTGAGTGAAATTTAATAATAATAATAATAATATTTGATATTAAAAAACATTAATTTTGGCTTCGTATTAATTATGCGTAGATATGTAATTGGGAAATATTTGCTGAAGAAGCGTACAATCATTACATCGCACTCGTGAGCCCTATAAAGAATAAGAAAAGAAAAAGGAGAAATGGTCGTCATCGGAGAAATGGTGGCCATCGGAAAAACAGGACTAACGATAATAATTATCATAATTATTAATACGTTTATATTTATAATATTTGAAAGTCGTCCATGGCGATATTTCAGTCTAATAATCATTTTAACCTAATTTTGTTCCTAATTATTGTTGTTTATTTGTAGCTAATGTGATAATAATGCAATTCACTATCACTGTGGTCGAATAACAGAATACCATCATCATACTATGCGAAACACTTATCCGAAGACGTATAATCTCCTGTTGCTTACAAATAAAACAATATAATTGTTAACATTAAATGACTTTTTATTTTTTAATTAATTATTAAATTAATTATTAATGCATTTTCAAATTATTATTTACTAGCTGAATTACACCCGTCGTTGCCGGGTTTAAGTATTAAGATGTATAATATAACCTGGCTAGTTTTTCAAAATTTTATCTACAAAATTTCTTTGTATACAATAAAATATATAGCGTATATATATTCACATTACTCATGTCTTATAGTGTTTTTGAATCGTTTTACGTATGATTATAATTCATAGTATATGTTATTATTATTTATTAGATAATTATATAAAAAAACTGAGAAAACTGTTTTTAACAGTACAAAAATAATTACTACCAACTCGCGAGAGTGACCCGAGTACTGCGCACATTTAGGTTGAGTTCTAATACTGAGGTTCCGGCTTCCGGCTTGGCGGTTATTTTTTCTATTTTTACAAATAAAGTTTATAGAAAATGTTTGTATGTTTTACTAAGTATGTATTCTTAATTTTAAAAAAATCGGAGCAAAAAAAAGGTTTTAAATTTTTATCCTTTTTAGTTTTTTACCCCGTTTAACCCCCTTAAGGATTGAATTTTGAAAAATCCTTTCTAAGCGGATGCCTAAGCTATCTGTATGCCAAATTTCAGCCCAATCCGTCTAATGGTTTGAGATGTGCGTTTGATAGCACAGTCTATCAGCTTACTGTTTTATTGTAGATAATTTATTCATATATTTATTTTACTCAATATACGAGTATTTTAATAAATTATACAAGTTTCTAGGTAGATATACATAATAAACGATTCTAGTATACCTATGAACGTAGAACTTATATAATTAAAATGATTGGTTATGGAATTATTTTTATAGACGGTTCACGGTTACAATAAGTTTCAATAATAATTATATTATCACTATGGTATAAACATCTATTATTTAACTGATTAGTCGAATTCGTCGAATTTCAGTGTGAAAATGTCGTTTTTTCTGTCGCATGGGGTCAATTTTGGGAAATTCTAAAAATGACCTAAATAAAGTATAAACTATATCCAATGCGCAATCGAAAACATGTGGTATTCGTGAAAATCGGTGCATTATTTTGGGTAGTAAAAGTATCTTCAGATAAAAAAAAAAAAAAGACACACATCATTGTAAAACAAATAGGTACATTCTTCGCTTCGCTCAGAATCTAAAAATATTAAAAAATTATTTATAAAAATATGTTTCATAAAAGTATTAATCCTAATTTTATTAAAAAATTGAGAAAATATAAGAAGTAGTATAAAAATATCGTAATTTAATGATATTAACAAAACTATCATACTATCAACATTAAACAATTATAAAAAAAAGCAATGGAAATTGGTGTTAGAAGTGATACAGGTGGAAAGAAGATAGTGTTGAATTTTGATTAACATTTGAATGCAATGATACTTCACTACATTCGTAAAAACGATTTTGAGCGAAGTTCATCAGATAATATATTATATGTACTGATTATAAGTTTTACAGTTATCAGTATTTAAGTTAAATATAAGTAATTTATTAATTTATCATAAAACTACTAAATAAATACTCATCTAAATACCCAAATGTGACAGTACTTCGATTTCGATCAGAAACGTTTTTGAAATATACGTAATGATTTATCATTACATTCAAATTGTAATCAAAATTCAACACTATCCTCTTTACACCTGTATCCTTTCCACACCAGTATCCTTTTCCTTGCTTTTTTTAACTTACCATTTTTAACTAATTTTTATAATTATAATGAATATTAGCGTTCGATAATTTTTTATTAATTGTGTGTCAACATCACAGCTTCATCCTGTAACCCCTTTATTTTTGTACATATAATTACTATATACATTATATATATATTTTAGGCCTCTCTACATATTCTTACTTCATGATGTACGTACACATAGGCGCCAAGTACACGGGGGTTGAGGGGCCAAAGCCCCCCATGAAATTATTAAATCGGAGCCCAGTCCCTATTCATTTATTGAAAAGAAATATAATTTTAAATGATTTATCAATATTAAATTATAGTATTTATGATAAAATCATAGAAGAATTTTGTATTTTGTTATTATATTATTAATTTTATGGTATTTTAAAGTGTTTTGAAGTTTTTAATTCATTTAGATAAAATTGAGAGGTGTGAAATTTCAAAAGTTATCGATCGATAACGATACTATGATAAATCAATAGGTTCAGCCCCCCATGGAATTTTCAAAACCTGGCGCCCATGAATTTATGATCACTTTATAAATAATATAAATAACATAAAATTGTGTTTGTGTATATTGATAATAATATGATAATTATATATGATGTAGGTAATAATATAAATTATCAAAAATAATTAGCGGCCAATATTATAATCTTTATAAAAACACGCGAACATAATAATTATTACAAGTTTTTATGAGTGGCGTTTACACAAAAATCATAATAATACTCGTATAATAAATTGTCGTTTACACGCGAATTTTCATAATATCTGTTTTATACTTTTATACAGATAATGGCGATGGCGATATCAAAACTATGCGATAATACTCACGTGAAATTTTAATTAGGTTAAATCATAGATTTGGTTATATGTTATACATTATATTGGGTTTTATGTTCTCCATTCAGCGTTCTGTCTAAGCCTTCGTTATTTAACTAATTTATACATTTTATTAAATAAACTACCTATATACCGATAATATTATTATGGCGACAGGGAGGAAATAACGTGCACAAATACAACGATTTTCGGAAAAAAAGAGGTTAGGTTTGTGAATCAACCTTATGATTACTTCCTGTATATAATATTACAGTAGATAATATACCTATACACGACACGATAAATCCGCAATTTGTTGTACGATATTTTTTTTATTAATTTTTTTTTAAAAAATTTTCTCGTATTGTTCTCTCACGATTGACGATTGTGATTTCGATTGGAAATTTTATCGATTCTTACATAATTTAATAGGTATTATAATATATTATAACGGACAAACTATTGCATTTTTGCGTTCAGAGAGTGCCGCATTTTAACATTTTATTAATGTATCGAAACATTATACGTCATACAGGTATATACAGGTATACTCACGAAGACTTGTGGAAAAAAAGAAACTAGGTAATATATATAAAAACGTATCAAATAACGCGTAACATGATATTACGATATATTATGAATATTAATATATTATAATATTTTAATTTTTAAAAACTAGCGTTATATTATACATTGATAAATTATTAAATGTGCGATATGTTCGAGTATAATAATATTATACAGTTTATATCGGTTTTTTATTCGCTTTATACATAATACGGTATAATATTATCGTGTCGTTTTATTATACTCCTGTACACACAATGTAATATAGTCGTTATAACATAATATAATATAATGCGTTATAATATTATTGTTATATTTAAACGACCGTGCCGTGTAACATTATTATTTTATTTTTCGCTATATTCTAATCATTTTGCTCCGGAGTGTTTTTACACGACTATTAACCCGTTTGTTATTTACACGCTATTATATTATTCTAAACGTTTTCTTTCTCTCTCTCTCCCTCTCTCTTTCTCTCTTCCTAAGTTCCTAACCATCTTTATGTTTATGTTATAGATTACATTCCGTTCGTATTATATACCTACATAAGCGTATATACCGCGGTCGTGGTATCGTAACAACGATCGATCTGCATCATGTTATTATTATTATTTATTATAAAATATTAATTTTAAATTTATTATTATAACGTAATATACGAGTATATGGGCCGAACGAGGCAATCCGATTCGTATACAAGAGAACGTCCATGCAACCGGAAACATTATATAGTCACAAGTCACCCCTCAGACGACGGTGCGGTTTATAGGACGTTATTTGGCACTTTGGCGGTGATTTTGGGGGGACGTTAAATATATTATATTACATAATATACTCGTGTAATACGTTGGATATTAAACCGAAACGGCTGACATCACGCTGATTTCCGACCAGTTTAAGGTTAAACGATAATAATGGCGGGGGCGTCGTCTCGTCGATATACGATTTCGCGGTATATCCAAAACAGAAACCAATAACCAGGGTTCGGAACAAATCGGTACATCGTTAAAAATGATCGAAACTGAAAAACAAAACTAAAAATAAAATGAAAATAATGCGGTAAGCCGATATAAAAATAACGATGAAAATAATATAATATGCTTAAAAATGTGCGGCGAAACTTTTTTTATTATTTCTAAATTCAGTGCAACCTATACATATAACTTGGATACAGACATACAGTCGAGGTCGAGTTTTTGTAAAATACTACTTAATACGAATTTTTTCAATAATTACACAAATAAATATCAATATTATAACACAATGTTAATGACAAAATTCAAATTTCGTTTAAAACGTGCGATCGCATTTATACCGCGGTCGAAGGTCCTAAGACCTTATAGATCTACGTATGTAGGTTAAATATTAGAGATTTCATTATTAGGTATATTATAATACCTATACGATTATTTCGCCATTATTTTGAACTTTGAAGTTTCGCGTACTTACGCGATAAACGGTCGACCTATAATATAATATTATGTGCTAGTGAAAAACTGAAAACGATCTTTTTTCGTAATTTTTTTTCGCTTCTCGCACGCAGTAATGAATCATCGTATAGTACGCGTTGCCCTAACCTTGGTTACGGTATAACAATTGTACACGTACGTTCCATAAACGCCGATGAATATAATAATTTATTATCGTGGCCATACCATACACACATACTGCACATACGACCGGTCACAATAATAAACGAATTTATATTATTATTACTGCAGCGATCGCGCAAACGAACGTAATTAAACGCACGCTACGATCGGACCAAAAACTCATATAACACATTAACATAACATATACGTACGTAATTACACATATAACGTTCGTGTACGATTGGACGTTACATAATTATAAATACAATACGAATATATTATAAAGCTGCAAGGTCGCGACTAGATTATTGTTTTACGGAGAGGTTTCAAAATTCGAATAAATACGTGTCTTAATCATTTCGAAATGATAAATGAATATATAGCTATAACGAAATAGGTGTGATATTATGAGTATTCAATTTGAGATTTTTGAGATTTTTTTCTTTTATACATGACAGATAAACGTAAAAATATTATTGAAGAAATCATACAAGTCTCTTAAAATTTCAGGTTTATTAAAAATTTTACTTTTCACTTTGTTCGGAATTTTAATAAGCTGCAGTTATATTTATATATACGAGTATATGTATTTGATTCATAACATAAAAATAATCGAAACCGTATATTATGAGTATTGCATCTATAGCCAAAACGACGTATTTGCGACGATAATATTTTGAAAATACACTCCATAATATGATTATACACTTCGCATGTGAGTATAAGTTATAAATTTAATTCGTCATAATATTAATACCTAATAATAAAAAATAAAAAAATAGCGGTGACGTCATTCGTTATGCGACACGATTAAGACAAAAATCTAAAATCATATATTAACCTTTTTTTCTTTTTTTTCTTTGTTTGTTTATTCTGTATATTATATAAAAATACAAAACTATATAGAAATTCGCTCGTTTTCCAAACATAAAACGGTCATTAAAAAACAATTTTCGTTTTGTTACTGTATAATATACATAATCGTATAATAATATACAGTTAATTTATTTTAGTGTTAGAATAATAGCAAATATATCGTATAATATAATTATCAATTAATTAACGAAACGTTTCACATAATTAATGTCGTTATATACAACGTTAGCGTTCATCGTCCAGATAAAATGATAAAAAAATGCTTTATAAAGTCGTAATACGAAAATCGTACAAAATAATATAAATTCCAATATAGGTATATAATATACGTCTTATCTCTTATACCTACCGTAAAAAAATCATATCACTAATGAAAATATAAAAATTTACGAATGCAGATACATCATACATATAATATTATTATATGTATCTATACGAGTTCCTAACCTATAATATATATTATAATGTCTATAATCGTAAAAATAAATTGAACATTTTAATTTACGAGTTCTACACGTCATATATAAATTATTATAAATGATTACGCCTCTATACGATATATAATATTATATACGAGCGTTCTATGATGGTCAAAATAGGAGGCAATAAGATAAAAATAGCCATTTACTATTTTTATATTATTTTATTTTGAAATATTTATTTTAGTAATAAAAAATAAAATAAAAATATTCCATCCAAAACCGGAATGAATTAATAAAGTACAGGAAAAAAAGAAGTAGAAGTGTATTCGTCAAAATATAATTGAATTACCTATATAATTTTTGGTCTTCCACAAAGAAAATTAATTTCACGATAGTTTATTATCTATTTTCAAGTCTCTAAGTTCAATAGTTCATTATAAATGCTCATAAAATTCCTTGTCATCTAAATGCCCATATCTGACAGAACTTCGCTCAAAATACTTTTTTCGATTGCGATGGTTTATCATTGCATTCAAATTCTAATTAAAATTAAACACTATGATTCGCACACCTGCATCCCTACGGCAGGAGTATCAGCTCTTTTCTTTTTTATAGGTACTTTAAACAGCTATAAAAAAAAAAAAAATCGTAAATGTATTAATTCACAATTAATTGGAACTTAGTTAAGTAAAATGTATTTAAGCTTCAATAAAATTTTCAAAATGTTTAAAAAAAACTTTATCAATTTTATTAAACATTATTGGAAATACGTAAAGATATATTATTATATCAGTATGCTTCAATAAAAATTTCAAAAATATTCCAAATTTTTTAGATTTTCTATTAATTTTTATTGTAAAAGTATTGAGAAATAATAAGAATATTCGTATGGATTTTAAGATTTTTGTTTAAACTAAAAATATCAAATTTAAACAACTATAAAAAATAATTGAGACTTGGGATTTTTTTAATATTTTGATATGATATTAAGTAATAATATGTAAGTATACTTCAGTAAAATTTTCAGACCTTAACGCCCAAAATTGTCAATTTTATTAAACATTATAATACCTACATAAAAACGAGAATTTTACGAAATATTCAACGTCCTATATTTTGTAGAAAAATTAAGGTATCGGTTCTAAAATTTTACCACATATGTTATATATATATTTTATAATAGTAGATAATACCTATGTGAATACCCAATAAATTATCAATTAAATTTAAAAAAAATGTCTATAAAGAAAACTAATTTGATCATAGTTTATCATCTATTTATATGCGTACAAATTTTAATCTATATAATATTTAATATTATACTACGACATCCAGTGACATGTTTATTCCCGAACGTATTTAATAACCGTTTCGTTCGCATTATTTTTTTTTTTTTTTTTTGCGTTTAATCTGTAATGTGTCAATATGGTAATTGAATCATAAATAATGTAGGTATAATAACTACATTAAAAAATTATAGAATTAACTCTGAAGATTTATTTTTTCGTCACGCACCAAATAATAAAAATATATTTTATTGCTATACGCATAATAATATTATATATATATTATTATTATTATTATTATTATTATTATTATTATTATTATTATTATTATTATTATTATTATTATTTGATATTATAAGAATAATTTTCTATATAAAACGTTAATGGGATATTGCATAGAAATGCAAAGTGACTTATTTTATTATTACAATAAAATGATAAAAAAATAATAATTCGAAATCTTTTAAGTTAACCCCCGACAATAATAATAATAATAATAATAATAATAATAATAAAATGACCTATATAATATATTATTTATGTAAATAAATATAGTCTTATCTGTAAACTTTTTGATATAATATTTCGTCGACACATATTATAACCCTAACCCTAACGTATATAAACTGGCGAAAACTAAATAAAAATTATACTGTGTATTCTCATATTACTCATTTATTAGTATTTTATTCGATCTTGATTTAATTGTAAAAATAATATAATATAGGTAGAAGGTAGATGATATTTTTTAATTTCGGACTGAAACCAAATTATTTATATTATTTCGAATATATTTGCGAATTCAATAATTGTTTTTAGCACGCTGCTTAATATGATTATAATACAAGGTTACACATTTTTATAATAATATTCTGAGGGTCAAAAGTACAGGATGTCGCGGTTTTGACTTTATACTATATAAAAAATATAATATATAATATGAGTACTTATCAATACGAAACGTTATAATCGTATTTTATAAAACACGTGCTCGCATTAATTTCGTATTATAAACCGTATAAAAATATGTAATAATAATAATAATAATAATAATAATAATAATAATAATAATAATA
>JAIUCT010000001.1:38892777-38907729 GCA_021307375.1 Tetraneura akinire | reverse complement strand
ATAATAATAATAATAATAATAATAATAATAATAATAATAATAATAATCCTAAAAAACTAAACCGCGCGTTATAACAAATATATATAAATACTCGTATAATATTATTATGTATTATAGGTCAACGTATAATGCGGTTAGGTGTAAACAACGAAAGTTATAAAAAAAAAAGTTAACGACTATTTATTTTTTCTTATTTCTTGCGTGCAGACGCACGTTTTAAGAGTATTAAAAAAAGAAAAATATGTCGTTTCACGTTTAACGCTATATTGGTATATTCGCGACAATATCTTTTAACGCTAGTTTTGCAACTTTTATATAAATATAATCAATCCGTTTTCGTACCTAGTCATTTCGGTTATATTATACCATTCAAAATAAAAAAAGACGATCTGATACCCCTGCCGCAGGGATATAGCATATAGGTGTGCAAATCATTTTAATTAATAAATTATAATTAAATTATTTAATTTTAAACCATTGCATTTCGAATAAACGATTCTGAGCGAAGTTCAGTCATATAATGTAGGTATTGATTAATATATTGCCGTTTTTTCGTCATTTTTTCGTTGTTTTTTCTAACGAATAGGGTCAATTTTGAGAAATTCGAAAAATGACCTAAATAAAGTACCAAGAACATCCTATTCCAACCGAAAACATATGCTATTCGTGAAAATCGAATCATTATTTCGGGTAGTAAAAGTGTCTTCAGACATAAAAACAAAAAACTAAAAATATCAATTTTAAACAGCTATAAAAAAAAAAATTGAGATTTCCACACCTTCCTAACCTAACCTAACCTTCCACTATCCTTTCCCTTGCTTTTATTATTATTATTATATCATATAATAATCGTCGATGTATAATGCATACTCGTATGCATGTATGTACGAGTACAATAATATAATATACGAGATTTTCAACTCTAGTACACTTTCAACAATTTGACGGCCGATCAAAATTACTACAATATATTACGACGTTCCCGACGCAATAATAATTATTATTATTACAATAATAATATGTGTCTAAATAATACACGCATGTTTTATGCTTTCATAGTATTATAATATCATATTATATTTGAAATATATTGTTTGGGTATTATGAATTCGTTAGATTCAGAAAATTGTAAAATATAGGTAATTGATGATGGCCGGGAAACTAGACGGAAAATTAAAATTAAAATCAATAAAAATATTAAATCAATTGTAACATGTGATCACTAAAAATAACAATAGAAATTTTAAAAATATGTATAAAATTATGAATAAATTAACGTGCTAAAATAATAGACAACATTCATTCCATCACGCGCCATTTTATATGAAATAAAACTTTCTGTATGTTTCACAAATCACATATTTTGGTAATATTTATTGTTCTTACACAGATACTTTTATTTCATATTTCATGTATATACCTGTATTATTTAGCTACTTTGGATATTGAAGAGCAACCTTAAGAACTAAAAATGACTGTTCAAAGCCTAAAAATAAAGTTTTAGGCACTGAAGAAATTTTTAAACTCCAAAATAGATAGAAACACAATAGTTATATTGAACGTGCTATATTATAAGACCGATTTTTACGTTTGCGAAGTTTAGACGACGATCAAATAGTACATTGAAAATTTTTGAAAATATTTAATTTATTTCATTAACAAAACAAAAAATTGACGAAGATAATAATATTAAAAATAGTCGTGTCTAAAGGACAAAACTTGCACCAGTGACTAGAATAACAAGTTTTGTTGAGTACCAAAGAATATAACTAACCATATAACTAGTAAAGGAGAGAGAAAAAAGCAGTAAGATGGTATTGGAATGAAGTCTACAAGGATAAGAACCTAACTTAAAGGAATAAATCCAGGAAAATATGAATATTGACGTACCTAATAGATAATCTGGATAATTTAGGATTTAGGGATTGGAAATTGGAAATAGAGATTTTGCGAGATAGACTCGAGTGATGAAGTGTAATAATGGGGGTTGATGACGAGTATACTTTTATGGAGTATACAGTCGTTTCAGAAAAAATAAAAGAAGAATTAGAAAATCTTAACATGTATATTGTAAACGTATGTTATTTAAAAAGTGAGTTATACATCTATAATGTCAAACTTTTTTCAATGGAACACAGTGTATTTATAGTTTATACATAATATTATATTATACAGAGTGGTTGAAATCATCAACATATATGTATTCATTTCGGCAGCTCGTTTATGTACGAGTATATTAATATATATTTTTTGAAAAATATTTGTTATTCTTATTAAGTCATCGTATTGTCTCGTCACGTCACCGTATATTATTATTATTATTATTATTATTATTATTATTACACTATTATATTTTATGATATTTTAATATTGTGTACAAACATTATGTAACATGGTCGTTGGTCAATAGCAATCGCGTGTATTACGATGCGCTTATTATTAAATAATACATACTTACTTATGTAAAATATAATAAATAATAATAATATTATGCGTGACATGTAGTGTTGCATTTTAACACGCGTTATGGTCTGTCGTTCCTCGTTCGACCTATTGTTCAGGCACGTTTGTTCGTAGCATTGCAAAACAAACTTGGAAATAACTGGCAAATTAAGTTTAACATATTTTGCTGAATTTTAGTAAAATATTCGAAATCGAATACGTCAAAATTTCATTTTACGAGTATATTGCCCAATTTTCGTCATTTTTTTTTTTTTTATATTTATATAGTTTTACCTGTTGGTTGTTGCATAAGCTCAATTTTGAGAAATTCAAAAATAACTCAAATAATATACCAAATAGACACAATATTCTATATACAAATCATCTTGTATGCTATTCGTGATAGTCGGATCATTATTTCTAATAGTAAATGTGGTTTCGTACAAACTATATATATAAAAAAAGACACACATTATTGTAAAAAAAAAAAAGAAAATATATTCATCATTTAACTGTCAACGTCTCCTTAATCCTTATCCGTATTATAATAGGTAGGTATGTAAAAATAAAATTATGTTCCCTGAATCTGACCGTGACGGATTTGAAAGGAGGCCACGGGTTATGCCTAATCGTCACTCCTCATCTAAACTATATTAAATCTGTGTAAAAATATTAAATCGTACAACTGTTATTTCACATCTAATAATAGAGATAATTTATGCCATCGTTATCAATATACGTAAACAGGATTTCAAACATTGAACATTTATGTTTATGTCTTTCGCGTTATTATTATTTATTTTAGTTTTTGTCATGTCTTATTGAAATTTTTTTTTAAAAAAAAGATCTAAAGAAGAAAGTGATGAATTTTAGTTAAATCATTACATTTTCGAATGGAAATATGATTTTGAACAAAGTTCATCAGATAATATATGTATTAATTAAAATGTTTACATTCATACAGTCTTTCAATATAAATGCCCATAAAATTCTTAAATGAGCCACATAAATACCCAAATCTGACAGTTCTTCACTCAGAATCGTTTTTCGAACGTAATAATTTATCATTGCATTCAAATTTTAATTTAAATACAACACTATCCTGTTTCCTCTAAAGACCTGTATCCCTTCCACAGCAGTATCAGCTCTTCTATATATCCATTAAAAAAACAAAATAATAAAAGCAATTATTATCAATTATTTGGAACTGAGTAGTTATATGTATTTGTGCTCCAATAAAATTTTCAATATTTTTTGTATTTTATTCAACATTAATGTAAAATATTGAAATATAATAAGAAAAATCTATATACTCGTAAGTATTTTAAATATCAATTTTACTAAAATTTAAACATAAACAGCCACAAAAAAAAAAGAAAAAAAAATGATAAACATTAATATGTGAGTATACTTCAGTATAATTTTCAAAAACTTAAAACCCAAAATTTGCAAATTTTATCAAACATTATATAAATAAAAATGAGGATTTTAGAAAATATTCAAAATGTTATATTTTCTCAAATAATTAACATAACAGTTCCAACATTTTTTCACGTAATAAAGTATCTAAATGAACACCTAAAAAATTCTCTATGTACTATGTTGCTCGAGTTATCGTAAAATATTGAAATCGTTTTAATCAAAACTTAAATTATATTGAAAAATGTCGTATTTTCACATTTTTAAACGATTTTCTTACCCCAAGAGCGCTATTTTTGAAAATTTTAAAAATAACCTACCTATTTGATAAAGTACCAATTACATCCACTTTCCAACCGGAAACATAATATGTTATTCGTGAAAATTATTGCATTCGTGCATTATTTTTCGGATCGAAAAAGTGTCTAGTGTCTACATACTGTATATGTAACATAATATACAAAAGAAAAAAGGATACATCGTTGTAGAATCAATACATTTCTCACTTCGCTTAACATCTAAAAACAGAAAACACAAAGACCTTTCGTTATACACATAAATATATTTAAACGTAAGTATATGCATGACCGAAAATTGCGAAACAATTTAAAAGGGTAAAAAAAAAGAAAAGAAAAAGAAAAAAGAACACGCAAAACAGAATCAATATAATTTCATTTATTCGGTCATCATCATAATCCCGCGTGTTAACGTAATTATTAAAATATGCACCACTTATACCTATATGAATCGCGAACTGCAGAAAGGGGACAAGTCAATTTTTTATCAATTTTGATTTTATTATCATTTTTCATTAAGCACGCGTAAATACATCGTTTACTGCAGATAGGAGTCAAATCCGATTATCAGAACAATAAATATACTGTTTGGAAATTCTTGTTTACTATAGAAAGGGAATATGTCCATATTTAGTTTTTGATCATTATTGAAAAATTAGGAAAAGTGGACTTGTCCCCTTTCTGCAGTTAGCGATTCATATAGATTTTCCATTTTCGCATACGAAGAAACAACAAATAGGACTGTCAAATGTTTAATAAAATGTCAAATCAAAATTAAATTACGAAAAAAAGCAATGCGTAGTGGTAGTATCAATATTATAAGGGCATATTAATTTTATGATTTTAACCATGATGGTTATTAATTATTATAAAAAATATGGAATTTATTAAATGTGGCATTACAACAATATTTTAACATTATACTACAACGCGTATATTTGTTACTCAAATGAATTACACAATATAGTAGGTACATGTTATTATACCTATTTACGAAAAGACGATTCGTATAACATAATATTTCGTACAATATAATATTTCAAATACACTCAACGCGTCATCACTAACGGCGATATATTCATGAGAAAATAATATATGGATTTTCTCTATTATGACTTATAATTTATATGTAAACAAAATATAATATATTATGCGTATACAAGTAAGTTTATAAATTCTGCCCAGTGCAATATTCGTACACGGTGTAAATATACGAGTATACATATTATATTTATATATAGAAACAAAACGTGCGTCTGGTATAAATTCTGTCGACAAAGTTTGTCGGTCGAAACTTTTCGACCTCGAGGCTTGCAACGGTTTAAAGCGCCGGAAACGTCATCGTCTTCAGCGAAGAGAAAACCGTAATAATACTAATTGTTATTATTATTTTATTGTAATAACAAGAGTGTTCCTATAATAGGTTATATGTATATAGATATATAATATTATGTACTGTGGTAACCGAGTTTCGGTGCTGTTCGGTTACCAGATGGTTCTGTAATTAGAGGAATTTTATTATTATTTCTGTATTATATTATACCTACTTAACAATGTTATAATGTATAAGATGATTATGTAATTATAATAATAAGTATTTCAACGTTAATTTGAAATGTTCACCGCATCCGACGAATTCGAAATTATAGGTAGGTACTAGGTACCTATATACAATTATATTACACCGTTGTCGTCCGAAAGATTCTTCGTGGTCGCGTCTGTAATGATGATGATAATAATAATATTATATTATTGTTATTATATTTTTAGGGCACCGAATTTGTAATGATTTGCTCGAAAATCACAATTCAATTTTTGATTTTTTTTTTTTTATTCGTAATATATTTTTATACCGATACGGACGATATTACGATAATATATCTATGTTATGAGTCATTTTGTATTATTATATGATTAATATAATATAACATATTATTATCGTGACGAAAACAATACTATCTTATGTATTTGTTAATCGTTCGAGTGGTACTTTAAAAAAAAAAACAAAAGTTTTCTATTACTCCGAGTGATTGATATAATTACTAATACGTTATATTATTATATTCATTATATAGTTATTATTGAAATATTTTGTCATCCGATTATTTTCGATTCATTATTGTTATTTTTCTCGCAAAGTGAAAATTTTAAACCCTCTATATAATCTGTATATTATTATTATTTATTTTCTCTAAAATTAAAATCTCACCCTTTACGCAACGTCCCGATATATATATATAGTTTCGTTACATTACATTATTATTATCATTTTTTATCGTGTGCACCTTGTACGCGTTTTCCCGTGAAGTTAATCGATAATAAGCAGAATTACGTAAAACTCGTATATTATACCTAATACACTTTTGCTCGCTATACACATAATATTATTATATAACCATATAATGATATCCTATTTTACACGCTTTCGCGACGGCGGCGTCAGACCACTATTATGTGACGTATATGTCGGCAAAAATGTGATATATATATAAATGTGAAAAGAAAACAACATATTATTACTCTTTAAAATAACTGTTATAAATGGTCACGTCAGTTGGACTGTTTTAAATGAACCTTAACCTTAAAATATATAACGAAACGTTTCGTCATCGCTTTACGTCCGATACGAAGATAATCGTGTATCGTACATAAGACATAAGTGACGAAAATACATTGTCGTAGCCAATGGTTGAGGAGACTGAAGACTACTGGAATTAAAAAAAAAATATCCATTACCGACTATAAATAGATATTTTAGAGTTTTGTACGATTTTTGGTTCTTTACAATTTAGTGTAAAAGTTACCTATACTTGCAACTCGTATAATAAGAGTCTATAAGTATTGCTTATAGAAGTTTGTATAGACTTTTAAGGAGTCCGTAATATAATTTGACCTTCTGTCCTACACGAAATAATATTCTGGCTACCTACGTATGCTACCAATCTACCATGGTCCATGGGCACAATTTCAGTGGAAAAGTTTGCGACCAGACGAAAAATATAAAGGTCTAATAAATGATTATAATATTATGTATCAATATAGTCTGTATTTATCCTTTTACGTACCTACTCGTAAATACGTTCGAAATGCATTTGATCGTATTACTAACCTAACCGCGTACTAAAATGATTGTCGCTCTATTCGACGTCAATGATTAACGTAAAATATTATATTACGCGTCACGAAAGCTGATACTTATAATCGTAGTGCCCACAGTGGTTGATTTTACGCAGGGCTACTGAAACGTGTGACGAGGAACGAGCGGTAAATTCAAATTTTATAATATCGTATCGCTGTTTTATGTTGTCATTAACTACCCCTGAATCATTAATACAACGAACGCCGGGCGCTCTGCACTCAAGTACCAGTATTCATGACGCGTACTATATATTGTGACTTAAAAGATTATTGCAGGTTGAACCTTTGACACAAACGTTTCAAACGTGTAATTCAAATCCAATGTTAATCAATATTATAATATAATTATGCTCGCGTTCGTTTGTTCGTTTGTTCGTTTGGTTTGATCGGATAATAACGTGCCGCGTATATTATAATAATATATTCAACATCGATGTGCGTTTCATATCATATATAATATTATATAGACGTCCCACAAATTATATCATTATATTATAATACGAACCACGTCGTTGATCTACATATCCAAAATTTAATAAAATAATATTATTGTGTCGTATATTTCAAATAAATGCAAAATCATAAATTCATAAGTATACACTGGTCGAATTGGACCATCCCTCTACTTTCTTTAGTTAACACAATTCATCCCTCCACTTATTATATACTCTTAATAATGCATACTTCCAATACTTTATATTAAAATAATTTGTATAATTGTTACATATTCGTACACGAAGGACAATAATAGAAATATTTTTGTACCAGTATAATTTAATTTTAAGATCTATTATTATATAATATATAGATACTCGTACGTATACTACAAAAATAAATAAAAATTAGACTTAAGTATAAGTAGGTACATGACCGCATATGTATGTATGGTACCTAACCGCAAACTACGACTTTATTGATTTGTTCTAAAACGAGATATTTTATAATTATTTGAATTATTACCTATTTTAGTTTGTCGTCTTTATCGGGCGACCGGACGGATGGATCCGTATAGTCTTTCCGTTGATATAATATCGTATGGGGTACGGGAAGAAATTTAATATTTTAGGACACAGAACATTTTTATTTTTCGCAATAATTTAGTAATAATTATTATATAACATTAAAATAAAACAATATAACATTAAATACGAGTATAACGCCGGCAGATCGTACTGGGATGTTTTTAATCGTCCGCGGACTCGCAAACGGATTTCTATGTAAATTTTACTTATATATTTTCTAGACTTCTAGTGCATAATCGAAAGCCTCGAGTCTGTTTACATCAAGCATTATTATAATATATATAACGAAAAGGGTTAATCGGCTGGGGAATCAAAGTCCCGCATTTTATAATCTTATTCCTATTTACATATAATAATATCGTTCTATATAATCAGTTTTTTGCTGTTGTCGGACCACTTCATCCGACCTATTTCTTATATATAAGTATAATAATGTATGTATATATCTTGTCGGTGACGTCCGTCGAAGTTTCAGAACATTTTCAAAGAGCTTATTATACATTATAGGATATAGCTGTGGCGCGAGAGACTTTGTACAATTATTCTGGAGGATAGAAACTTTGCCTGGTAAATAATAATATAATATTATTATATTATTATAGAATTGGCCGAAAATGTCAAGGAAAATCAAATATATTTTGTACGAGTACACCGATGTTTTTTTCATCATTAATAACATTATAATATTTTATATTTTATGCGGAAAATATATATATAATATATATGTATCATAGTCAATAGTCATACATTTCTTATGCACGTATATTATACATTTTCGTCCGTTGTATATTGTTATTAAAATATAAACGTCACGAAAACATAATATTATAATTTATAATCGTCGATGGAATTATAACATAGTACATGAAATACGGTTTATAATAATATTACGAGTATATAATAGTTAAACCGTATTATTATTATTATCATTATCATCATTATCATCATCATTATCATCATCATCATCATCATCATCATCATCATCATCATCATCATCATCATCATCATCATAGTCATCATCTTCTCGGACGACAAGGGAAATGCGTCTCGCGTCGTTTGATTAATATTTTCACAAACGTAATATTATAATACAATGCGAAATCATATTATTATACTTATAATATATATATAATACATGTATAACTAATTATTCCGTTATGTACGTTGTGATTTATTATCCTAGTCCGGTACAAATGAACTAGATTATATGATATTAATATATAGTGAGAGAAAGTCCGCGTATAATAATAATATACGAAAAGATATTATATTCAATTGACAAAATTCAAAATTGTGCGTTTTTCGGTCGACTTCCACGGAAATACGCTTATACACATAATGTAATGTCATTATAATATATACAAGTACAATTTAAATAGTAAAATATAACGCGGTGTTAAAAATAGGTCGCCATAATCACATTTCACATTAAGCGAATATATATTATTATTATTATTATTATTATTATTATTATTATTATTATTATTATTATTATTATTATTATTATTATTATTATTAAAAATATATCAAGATAAATATTGACGTGTTCAACTATAATATTATTGTCTTACAAATTATTTTCTCGTTGTACATTAATATGGATTTAGGAGACGAATTAAAATTAAAATATTTAACATGCGTTTCCTATATTTTAATTTAACTTAGCAGATATATATATTTTTTTTTTATAAACTACACTTTTTTTATTTTATTTTTTCTGTAGTTTTATGTACAGTATAATAATATATTATTATGTTCACAAAGGGAAGTGAAAATTATTATTATTTATTTTTTTAAGAAACCTGATAAATTTAATTCAAAATCATAAAATAATTTAAATTTTATTCCTTATCGATGTAATATAACTGTATTTTGATTTTTTTTATATATATACAGGTATAATATAATAATTGTTTATTTATTGATATTAGTATACACACTTTTAAAATCCGTACTGCGCACTTTAAATTTTGGTCTGTACAATTTGTGTCGTACGCTCGAACCGTGCGGTTTTCGTGTCACTCAACTGTGTATGAAATATTTGAAAAATTATAAAAAAAATTTGCGTTGAAAACGTTCGCGAATTCGTCGATTGTCGAGTTTTTTACGAGACTGCATCGCATTAATTTTATAAAATATACGTAAATATGACGGTAATAATTATAATTTATAATGAAACGAATTTTTATTTTACACGTATAATAATAATATTATAATATTATGAGAACGAGAAAAAAAAAGGTTATTTTTTACGACCTATGTTTGCGGTCGAGGATTTAAAATTGGACGTTTTGCTGCAGACTATAAAATATAAAATGAATTTTTAAATTCGTCCGCTTATAAACGTCCTCAATCCAAATTGAATAATTTTTTTTTTTTTTTTTTTTGCGATATCACCTCGTTTCGTCCGAACATTTTAAATTTTTATTACTATTGTTCGTATATTTTGTTAATAATATACAAACATAATGAATTCCAATTACTTTTGATACGTAATATGGTATACGTTTTCGGACTCGTCACAGTTACGCACAACTGTTTCCACTGTATATTATTATACATTATTATATCGCAATGCGTTATCTTCTCCGCACACATTCGATTTCCCCGTCGTTAAAATACTTTCTAAAAAAAAAAAAAAATCGCATATCACACTATTGTACGATATGCGTTCAACTGACTCGCGTGTTACATAGTTCAAGAAATAATATAATATTTTCTACGAAAGGAAAACGTTTAATGATAATAATTTAATATACGTTTTGATGCAGCGTTATATAAATTTTAAATTTAAGTTATTTGTGCTTCCTTCGCTGGTTAAAATTTTACATCATTACACGTAACATAATATACATTTTTGATGAATTTTCCACTTAATAAATATATTAATTGATAATTTTTGCGATTTTACGAATATTATTGCTTTTACATATAAGTATAAGTATAATATGTAGGTACATATAGTTACTTACATGTCCTATGACAATGAAGGAGAATATGAGATGAGGAGAAATCAAGAGATTAAAGACCTGTATGGAGAAGCGACCATCAATGGTGTTTTAAAAAGTAGTAGATTGAGATGAGGTGGTCACGTGTGGAGATCAGAGAAAATAATTGGACATATCACAGAATGGAAATCAAACACAAGAAGACCCAGAGGATGTCCCAGACAAAGATGGATGGATAGAGTGAACAAGAAGTCAGAAGAACGTGGAATTGAGAACGGATTTGAACTGGCTAAGGAAAGAGATCAGTGGAGGCAAGTGGTGGGCCTAAATGGCCTTTAAAACGTCGTAGATGATGATGATGATGATGATGATGAATGTATATACAATTATGAAATGATAATAATAATACATATACGTTAAATATTAAATACCTCGGTATAAGAACGAGTATTTTGTTCATTTTAAAAGTTCAAGTATACAATTTATTATTATTAAATACTATTGTATTTCAATATCCTTGGCCAATTTAAACGATATATTTTGTAAATATTCATATTCCTAATAATATATTGATAAATAATATCATTATTATTTTCCTATCATAATATTATTTTTAAAATTATTATGCACGTTGTGTTATAATGTTAACAAATAGCAACTTAAGACATTAAGACGCTGCAGTTTTGTAACTGCTGATATTTATTTTCATATTTTAAGTTTCTAAATGAACATAAACTAATTAAAATTGTTTTAAAAGTTTTTAAATAAAAATATAATTTATTAGGTATATAAACACAATCAGTGCCGTAACTAGGTTTGAATGGGCCCGCGTGTAATAATTTAATTGGCACTCTTCTTATTAAATAGTGTCACTGGAATGTTTTTTATAAGGTTCCTTAAATTTAGTTAATTAATAAATACAAAATCCTTATTATTCCTAGTAGCAACAAATGTATTTTAATACATACGAGTATTTAACTAAATATAATATTTGATCATAACAAATAAAAAATGTATATACGAGTAATTGCCTATTATTTATTAATAATTTTATACAATTTAAAGAACAAACATTTTGTAATAAATAAATTGAGTTAGCGAAGAAAATTTTTTTTCTTGCCTATAAATTTGAAAAATTATCAATAATTTTATCAATATCAAAACATCAATATTTTTGAATCAAGATAACCAACCATTAAAACAATAAAACAACATTTAGTGGTTAATAATGTTATCAGTTATCGTTATACGTTATTACCTATATTATATTTAACACATAATTATTCAAAATCTGATTATCTAATTATTCGGAATATGAAAATGTATTATTCATATTTCTGTATCCATAACTAATAATAATGTTATGTAATACATTTATGATTTATTCCATAATTTGTTTTTAAATTTTAGATTCTGAGCGAAGCGAAGAATGTATTGGTTTTACAATGATGATGTGTGATTTTTTTTTTGTTTTTTTTTTTTTTTTTATTCTGTAAACTTTTTTACTACCCGAAATAATGCTCCGATAACACGAATAGGGTATGTTTCCGATATCAAAGTGGATCTAGTTGGTACTTTATTTAGGTCATTTTTCGAATTTCTCAAAATTGACCCTAAGCGGTAGAAAAAACTTAAAAAAAATGACGAAAAAACGGCATTTTTCACGAAAAATGAAATTTTGACGAATTCGATTTCTATATTTCTCGATAACTCGGGCAATTTTTAAGATAGAGACCTGAAAATTTTTTGGGTGTTCACATAGCTATTATATATATGTGGAAAAATTTTGGAACCGTTATGTTAATTTTTCTACAAAATATTGGACTTTGAATATTTCGTAAAATCCTCGTTTTTACGTATATAATGTTTGATAAAATTGGCAATTTTGAGTATTTAGGTCTGAAAATTTTACTGAAGTATAATTACATATTAGTTAACAACATACTAAAATATTATAAAAATCCCAAGTCACTGTTTTTTTTTATATCTGTTTTAAGTTGATATTTTTAGTAAAACGAAAATCTTAGAATCCATACGTATAAATAAATATTCTGAAAACACTTTTACTACCCGAAATAATGCTTAGATATTCACGAATAGCGAGTTTCAGATGTAAAAATGGATGTAGATGGTACTTTATTTAGGTCATTTTTCGAATTTTTCAAAATTGACTATAAGCGGTAGAAAAAACTTCGAAAAAATGACGAAAAAACGGCATTTTCCAAGAAAAATGAAATTTTGACAAATTTAATTTCTATATTTCTCGATAACTCGGGCAATTTTTAAGATAGGGACTTGAAAATTTTTTTGGGTTCTTACATAGCTATTATATATATGTGGTATAATTTTGGAACCGTTATGTTAATTTTTCTACAAAATATTGGACTTTGAATATTTCGTAAAATCCTCGTTTTTACGTATATAATGTTTGATAAAATTGGCAATTTTTGGTATTAGGGTTTGAAAATTTTACTGAAGTATACTTACATATTACTTAACATCATACTAAAATATTATAAAAATCCCTAATCTCAATTTTTTTTTATAGCTGTTTTAAGTTGATATTTTTAGTTCAAACGAAAATTATAATCTGACTGAACTTCGCTCAGAATCGTTTTTACGAATTCAATGGTTTATCATTGCATTCAAATTATAATTAAAATTAAACGCTATGATTCGCACACCTGTATCCTGTGCGGCAGGAGTATCAGCTCATCTTTTTAATATCTTGAAAATGTGAACTAATTAAAAATTTTCGGGCCCCTTCAAAGTTATATGATTTCCTGGGCCCGCGTGTTAGACACGCTTAACACACCCAGTTTTTACGGCACTGAACACAATATATATACCTAATATTATAAATTCATTTAATATTAAATTATTTTTGGTAGAACTAATTCGGTATATAACCATCTAACGATTATACTTTTTTCTACATTTAAAAAATAATAAAAATTATACTTTGGACAATTCAATTTTGACATTGATATATTTTATATTAATTTATAAATCAAAATCATACACGATTTATTTAATCAAAATGATGATTTAAATGTATATAATAAATTATGTATTTATTTAACATTAATTAGGTAATATAATACCTACTGATTTCATGTCAAATTGAAGAATAATTTTATTTTAAAAACAAGTGATTCTGTAAGAAAATATTATAAATTATATCTATTCTAGATTAATCATTGCATGATACCATTAATTCTATATTACATATAGATATCAAATGTTCCGATTTTAAATGATGAATATTGAATTTACAATAATTATCAAAGGGTCCTAGTTACTACCAGCAAAAATTGGCGATAACATACTATACAATATATTTATATATTATTATGCATGTATAGGTGTAAAACGTTCAATTAAAATATTTGTATAATTGATTTTACTATAATAGTATTTAAGTTTTGATATAATTTTCTAAGCATATAAACAAATATTAATATTAAATTAATATTTGGTTATAATGTTTTTGATCGAACTTACGTAATTATCGTTTGATTAACTATTCACTATTTGTTACAATATAGGGATATAAAGTTTTTATTTAGTTTTACACTTTAGAGTTCCGCACCAATAATAATAATAATAATAATAATAATTTTTATTATAGTTTTACTATTTATTATTATTATTATTATTATTATTATTATTATTATTATTATTATT
>JAIUCT010000001.1:38847223-38888134 GCA_021307375.1 Tetraneura akinire | reverse complement strand
AATAATAATAATAATAATAATAATAATAATAATAATAATAATAATAATAATAATAATAATAATAATAATAATAAAGAAATGACGTAAAAATAAAATAAAATAATAATAAAATAAAAAAAAAAAGCTAGAAGTCGCAAGGTATGTAGTTTATTATACTTACTATCGTATATGCGATTCCCTACTGGCACCGGACGTAACACGAAAGTTAAAAAATATGTTTCTTTCCTTATTTTTTTTTTTTTTCTCTCCGGACTTGTGTACATTCGCTCGTTCGACGTACCGTTTGTTTACGATGGTATACAATATATTTATATCCACTATAGCACAAGTGTATACAAATCGTACGATAAAGTTTTTAGCACTTTTTAAAGTCGTCTTGAAACCCAACGACTTTTTCATCGATTCCAAAACTGATTTCGTTTCTGTTCCTCCGTATAAAATACATTTTATTATAATTATTATTATAAAAACGCGTTTTATTCATATACTTTTAGCTCGTATATAAATCTTTTTATGTATACTATTTATCTTAATTACTTCCAAAACGATTAAACCGACATTGTTCTACTATTACTGTAGTGAAAACTACAAAACTCGAAAAATTATTATCGGTGCGTCCAAATTGCGTGCGCGATTTTTTCAAGAGAGGTCCGACCGAATTGCATGCCTCGATTTTTGAACGCAGGTTCGAATTGCGTGCCTGCCGTGTATGGTCTTTTCGATGTACGGCTGAATTAACCGGAAATAATATTTGATATTATTACGAATTTTTCACTTCAAGATTTTATTAATATACGGATATTATTTACCTACTATGTATGGTATGTTCGTAACTGAGTAAAACTATAAATTAATTTTTATACCATATTTATCACATTTTAATGACAATTTATAAGTTTATGTCTTATGTATTATATGTAAAATTTGACATTTTATTCACTGATTAAAATAATGGTTTGTATAAAATTCGTTAATGCAATCAGTTGTGTTTAAACAGCGAAAATGGCTGTACAAAATAATATGATGTGCAATGAAAAAAAAAAAATCAAAAATTAATAATAACAATTAATGGATATAAATTTTATACTTTCAAAAGTTTTTAAATAATAATTTACAGAGATACTTATCCTATGTATATTAAATTGTGTAGGTAAATATGTAATATAAAATTGTAAACTGTAAAGATTGCCATCGTCAAACAATAATTTTAGATCAACATTATAAAGTTTTATTAATTTAATTTATCAATCATCATGAGCTACCCCATTTCCCCAAAAATTATCTAATGCGGTCCAATATCGAAAAAATCGCGCACGAAATTCGATCAGTTCTCATATTTTATGGTTTTTTTCGCAAAAATTCGGTTGCAGCCATTATTATTGTACCTACTCGCATTTTATCGTCCGACCGTCCGACTGTATAAGAAGAGCTGGATTTTTAGGGTCCAAAACTAGCTGCTCATGAGGACTTTTAGTAATCCGGGTTTTCAAATTTTTCTCGTTATATTTTTTTTATTGAAAAAATTTATATTTTTTATTTATTATAAATAAATACGTAAATATTAGCCTGGCTGCACGTCAGAATCCCGCAGCGTTTTTTGTTCGCCGATAATACGCCGTCGGGGTCCAAACATTCCCGTCGAGATATTTTCGAACCTTTATTTTTATACCTATATAATAATATTATAAATGCGTGTACAATACGTTACAAATATTTACGTATAATTTGTGATCTGCATGCAGGTAAAGAATATTTTTGATCGTATACGATTAAATTAATATACATTTTAAAGATATACTTTGCCATTATATTTATCGCAACATACCGCAGAGACGTGTCTGAAACAAGAGTAAATATTTAAATTTACAGTGATTTTATTATTATTATTATTTCATATTATTCGTATTATATATCTATAATATACAGATATCGAGAGGGAAAAACTTATAATTTTAAATAAAAATGTCGTTAACATGATAATAATGGGTATTTTTTTTTTTTTTTATGTAAATATACCTATAATGAAATTACAAAACGTTCTTTGAAATTATCTCCTGATGAAATTCGACTGCACATATTATATGTATAATCTTATAGTATATCTTACTATAGTTACTATATATTATATACACAAAACTGTAAGGTGTTCCCAAAATACTAGCCGAACCCCTTATCCGGTCGGTAACAATAATAAAATATTAAACGTAACCCGAAAAACGTTAATTTAAATTTCGAATTTTATGTTTTCTCCACGTCAAACTGAAGGCTACTGTACATAGGTACCTACTGTATGTCCTCTCAGTCCAACCCACGTCTATATTGTAAAAATAATAAACCGCTCCCGTACTCTTATATATTTATTTACCATTTGACTACTCGACGATTTACATATGAAAAAAAAAATGACTTCCCGTTAATTATAATATAATATAACTAACATTTATCAGTGTTATAGCGATTGAATTACGTAAACACAATAATACGAGACATCCTCTCCATTGTTTGTGTGTAATAATTTAGCGCTATAATATTGATATTAAAATAATATTAATGTAAATATATTTATAATATTAATATTTAATATTTTTTAATATTCGTCGAGATTGAATTTTACACGTGTACAACGAATAGTGTTTACAAGACTTAGAATGTATAGCTTCATCGAAATGTTTTTATTATAAAATATAAATTATTACGTGTGTATATTTTATCCGCTAATAAATTACGACGAAGACTCGTGCAGAAAACAATAATCGGATATACCTACCTGTATTATACATTTATACCTAATATAGTGTTAATCTGTCCGTTTATAATAATATGATGTTGCAATATTCCCCATCGGGTCCATGTTGTAAAAAGGAGTATAACATTTCAATAATATTCACGAAATATACAAAGTCCTGTCTTTTTAATATTTTTATCTGAACGCCATCCAACTATTTCTTGCATTTTTTTTTTTAATTTTAAATATATAATAAATACATATATCATATTTAATCATAACAATATAACAATTAAATATATTAATTAAGTTGTAATTAATATATAAACTTATTAACAATATTTATATTATATTATTAAATCTATTTTTTCGTCATAAATTGTAACTGTTATGACAAATTTAATAATATTCGACGTATAATTAATAATAATAACGTGCTTGTTCTAAATATTAGTTCAGAATGTAGATAAAAAAAGGTTTGCAATATACACACACATACAGTGCTACAATGTATAAGAATATGGTCAAATTTTCCAGTCGATTATAATATTATGTCATTAGAAAAAAAAATTAAACAAAATTTAATACATAATAGTACAATATACAAGTAAATACACATGTAATTGTTATAAATATTTAAGAAAAAAGGACAAGGGATGAATTTATCTCCCTCATCCAGCCCCGTTTGACCACCACTGCAGTCTGAGGCTATTCGTATTGTGAAATTTTATTAATCCAAATAATATTTCCAACTGAATATACTCGTACAATCGATAATCGATATTTATACGGTCGTCGGCTTTTCCCTAAATATTCCGGGAAAGGGTTAATATTGATTTGACTAGACACTCATCTCGGCTCCGTTCCTTTCATGGTACTTTTGCCACCTTAAGTTTTTTAACTCCAAACGCGGGGTTATAACTTATAAGTCTCTATCATTTATAAAATTTATATATTATTTACTATTTAATAGTCGTTTGTTAATCGCCTACAGACATTAGCGCAACCTGTTGATATCACGCAGGCGGCGACGCTCATTTTCCTGGTTTATTATTCGAAACATCTACCGGATCGCGCTAGGCGTGTATGCTTATTCTTCTCCGTTACGTATTCTATAAAAAAATATATATATATAATTTTTTTTTATAGGTAACTAGGTAAGAAATAATATAATATGAAAATAAGGTTAGTTCTTAGTTAGGTTAGGTTATGAGCGTTGGATACACACAGTATAATTTAAGGAGTGCTATTTAAACACAAATTATCATTGGCGTAGCTTGGGTTCAGGATTAGGGTAGACAAATTTAAATAATTTTTTTGGAATAATTTAAAATATGTTTAAAAGTGCTATTAAAATTAAATACGTATCTATTATTAATCTTTGAAACGAATAGGAATATACACAATACACACCTCATGTCTCAAAGTACTCGTATATGAAACACACTACTCACATTGTCATTATTATTCAGCAAATAACAATATTTATGAATTATGACTATTGTGTTGTTTGGAGCAGGGACTGGCATCGAATCGAAAAGAATCGGTTCCGAACCCTAAACACCCTTAGAATATTATGAACCGGAACCTGAACCCTTATTTTGAATGAAAAATACCGAGGTTTTTTACGGTTCTAAGATTTTTATATTTCATTAATTGATTTCGTACCTAATACTTAATTTTATGTCATTATTAATGATATACCAATTTTTAATCTTAAAAATTAAAATTAAAAGAACTTCTTTCTATAAGTCCTTGTATTTTAACTCTATTTTTTTTATTCAAAGGAGATTTTAAAATTATAAATAAAAAATGAAATGACAATAATATACATAGAAAAGTAAGTAATACATGCCTCAGTTTCGTATATTTGATATTTCATAATATATGTTTTCATATTTGTCTTAATATATTTCATTTCAATAGAAATTTAGCCTGCTATCTGACATTTGTACCTACAAGTTACAACCAGTAGGTATATATAATTATATTCCATGGAAACATTTTCCCCCCGAATTGGCCGAATTCCGACAGATTAGAGTTGTACTTTATCATTACGGATACGGGATATTCTACGAAGTGTCTATTATTATCGCGTTCACAAAAATATTTTGTTGAATACTAATATAATACTTGTAATGTATTTTCATATTATATGTATGTATACTATATAGACTACAGAGTGATACAAAAACATAAAATTGTATGGAATCTAGTAAAATTAATACTGGTTAATTTTATAATTGTATATGAACTAATTGAACTATACCTATACCTATATTTCGGTGTTTCCGAATTGCGTGCCAAAACCATAATTTAGGTTGAATTGCGTGCAAGAGTTTCTCGTGACACAACCGAGTTGCGTGCACGAGTTTATCGTGACAGGACCGAGTTGCGTACGCGGATTTCTTGGGACAGAACCGAGTTGCGTGCGCGGTTTTCCTGCGACAGGACCTAGTTGCATAAACAGTTTTTTCACAATGAAGCCAGTTAGACATGTGATTTTTTTTAATTTATTTTTTATTGTGTTATTCATAATTCATAATTTCATGGCAATTTTTATTATTATTTAATTTCAAATTCAATTAATACACCAATACAATACATAAAACGAAATTATTACAATACATTATAATTTATAATAATACATTAAAAAAACAGAAAAAAATACTACCAATTATAAAAATAAATTATTGTGTATAATTTGAATTAAATTCCTACAAAATTAGAAAATTTTATGCATCAGTATATTATAATAATCGATATATACTTATAAAATATAAACTATAGTAATCGGTCGTCTGTAAAAAATTTTTATACGTGCAATTCCAAATGACTCGAAAAATATTCGCACGCAATTCGGACATGTTTTGAAAAATAAGCGCACGCAATTCGGACGTGTTTTGAAAAATAAGCGCACGCAATTCGGTTCACAATCAACATTGCTCTTCTTTTTAGCACGCAATTCGAATGCAGCCCTATATTTATATAATATAATATTTATTAGAATAATTATTATAATACAAATCGTAACAAAAAGTTATATATAAAATTATAAAATACAAATAATTAATATGGTAAAAACGTATTAAATATTGGAAATTTTTCACACTACACGTGTCGACCACGTTTATTTTATCTCCTTATAGAAGCAATATATCTAGCAGAAATGTAGAAGATATACGGCTAATCCATAGAAATATGTTATTTAATAAGAAAAAAAAAATTTATATTTTTTATTGTTTTTATAGTTTGTTGTTCCTTATTCCTTATTCCTGTTATTATTTTTTTTTTTTCATATTTTATAGCAAAATATATTATTACAATAAATTGTAAAACTTTAAAGTTCAATATTTCTATGTACATTTTAATAAAATTTCAAAAGTAACCATTTTAAATAATTTTTTGGAACCGATTTTAATACCGGTATTAACCGGAACCGGAATTGAAACCCTAACCCTTAATTTTTGAAAAACAAAAACCGGAACCCGAACTTAAAAAAAAAATAAGAACCGGAACCAGAACCGATAAAACCAAAAGGTACCAGTCCTTGATTTGGAGCTGACATAACAACATAATATTTGGATTTTGAAAAAATAATAAACGACTTTGCTACTACTACAGTACAACTACTGAAGCACGAGAAATTTTTTTTTTTTTTTATTAAATAGTAATTTGTTTATAATTTATTACGTTTTTAACTATGATACACATGTATACCAAAATAATTTTATAATCATTAAAGATAATTTATAACGCGTTAATTTGTTTTAAGGGGAGAAGCGTATTTTTGTTGCACATACCGGTACCGTGGAATTCCTAAATACGCCACTGACTGTATAACTAGACAAAAATAGTTTAGAAAACATTTGTTAAAACATAATAATACTCCTATATTATAGCCTATTCAAATTAATATCTAATTGTAATATTAGGTTATTGATGGCTTATATTACATTAAAATATTAAATAATTTAAATTACACACTAATAAAATTTCACCACGTCAAATATATTTGCGTCCGTGAATCCTATAAGTAGTCATAAATTAATTTTACTGTCAATCCATGGTTCATTTCACTTCGTGATAATAAAAAATGATGTTAAACATTTCTGTAATACGAGTAATTTGGATAGCTCTCAGATTGTTAAAAAAAAAAATTTAGATAATAAAATAATATGTATTCAAGATTCAATCAAATTTTCAAAAATTATAAAAAATTTTTGTCAATTTTATCCATATTAGTATATTACTTTATCATATAAATACTTTAAATATCGATTTTACTAAAAATAAAAACTTTAAAGAGTTATATAATATAAATTGAGACTTGGGATTTTTTAAATATTTTATTAGCATGTTAAATAATATTTCAGGATACTACAGTAATATTTTAATATACCTAAAAAAGAAAAATTGTTCATTTTGACATAAATTATTATAAAGATAAAAATTGAGAATTATTGTAAATCACCAAAGATTTTCCCTTAGTTATAGTGAAATATTGAAATTTATTTCGTCAAAATATCAATTTCATAGTAAAATGATTTGTTTTAATCATTTTTTGTCAGTTTTCTTCTCCCATAAATGCAATTAAGAGAAATTAAAAAAATAACCTTAATTAATATATTATTCATGAAAATCTGATCATTATTTCGGTTATAAAAGGTTTCTAGATACATAAAAAAAAAAAGATATACGTAATTATACAATCAATACATTTTTCGATTCGCTCAATATCGAAAATACTGTATTGTATTTTTATATTAAATAAAATACATATTTTCATTTATTACTAAGCTTGTATATTATATAATATGAGTATATAAATATCTTATATCTATATCATCTAAGTGTAAAAGAAATAACATTAATTTATTTGATATTTTTTAACTTAGGTATCTAAATAAAATTTTAAACTAGGTAGTTTATTTTTAAATAAACAAAAATTAAAATAACCATATTTAGGTATAATTTAATATAATAACATTGAAATTTTGTTATATAAATATTTGTAAAAAGAAAAAAAAATTATCATTTTATAGAATACGCATTATATGATTGTATATAATAGTGTATTGTTTATATTAATATATTATGTACAAATTTCAAACTTCAAAAATAATTTATTACCTACTAGTGATATTAAAGAACATATATAATTTTTTTTATTTTTGATAAGTACCTATTTGTATATTGCAATATAAAATGAATATATCCTTATAAGATCCTTATAATTTGATTTATGTATTTTTTATTTAAAAGAAAAAGACCTGTAATTGCAGGACAGGTTGAAGTCCAATTTTCAAAATTTTAATTATAATAGTCGTAATACATATAATAATTATTTAAAATTTTGGAATATCTTAAGGTGTTACATTTATCTTATTAAAAATAATACCAGAATGACAGAATTACATCTGCACCAGTCAGATGCGGTAAGTTTTTCCTGTAAAGTTTGTTGTTGTATATATTTTGTATATAAAACCAACTTCGGCACCGGATCCCTTAATAATTTGATTTGAGTTTTTAATAAAATAAATGATAATTTTTCACTATCGATATAATCTACAATTAAATTATTACATATTATAATTGTAGAATAGATTAGATATGGGCATAAAATACTAATTAAATTATTGACATAGATATTTAATAAAATGAAAGTTTTAAATTCATTTAAATTTGAAAATAAATTTAATAGTTTTAATTTTATTATATAACGCAAATAACAAATTTATGTAAATAGTTCATAAGATTTTTAAAATTATAATGTTATAATTCATTAGTTATAAAATAAGTAAAATTGACATCATCATAAAGCGGTTTGGCGATTTTTATTACTTATATATGTCGCATCCAGTTGGTGAAATCGTGAATTTCATGAAATTCACGATTTCACCAAGTGGATTGGACATATATATATATATATATTTTTCCCAAAACTAGTAATCAAACTTTTGGAAGTTCATAAAATGAGACCTATAAAAAAATTAACTAAATGGAATTTTTTACTAAATCGCATATACCATTTTAGATTCTGAGCGAAGCGAAGAATGTATTGGTTTTACATTGATGTGTGATTTTTTTTTTTTTTTTTTTTTTTTATGTCTGTGTACAAAAATACTGGCTAAATAATGCTCCGATTTTCACGAATAGGGTATGTTTCGGGTAGCAAAGTGGACGTACTTGGTACTTTACTTAGGTCATTTTTTGAATTTCTCAAAATTGACGCTATGCGGTAGAAAAAACGGCGAAAAAATGACGAAAAAACTGCATTTTTCGCGAAAAATGAAATTTCGACGAATTCGATTTCTATATTTCACGATAACTCAGGCAATTTTTAAGATAGAGACCTGATATTTTTTTTGGATGTTCACATAGCTACTATATATATGTGGTATAATTTTGGAACCGTTACATTAATTTTTCTCCAAAATATAGGACTTATAGCTTTTTTAAGTTGATATTTTTAGTTCAAACGAAAATTATAATCTGACTGAACTTCGCTCATAATCGTTTTTTCGAATGCAATGGTTTATCATTGCATTCAAATTCTAAGTAAAATTAAACGCTATTCTCCGCACACCTGTATCCTGTGCGGCAGGAGTATCAGCTCTTTTTTATAATTGGACTATTAATTCTGATCAAAATGTACCTTGTACAGTTGTACCAATAATATTTAATAATATTTTTGTTAATATTTGAGAGTTATGGCATTTAATATAAAATATATTTACAATAAAAATGAATAATTAAATATTAGCTGACTTGAAAATTATTATGTTATCAATAAAACTACAATATACGAGACGAGTATATTATTTATATTTTATAAAAACATACATATAAGTATATAAATATAATAAAAATATAAATTTAATATAAAATATAATAATAAATAACAAATAAATTTAATTGTTAAAAAAAAAAAAAATGTAAACATTTCGATCATACGATGATGTAACTCTCTGTACCTGATATTCATAATGAATATTACAGCAATGGGGCCCACGCTTTAATAAAGGATCGCACGTTAATTGTAATCAGAAAATATTTCTCATGACAATATTGTTCTTATAACGTTTTTAACATTAAATTGTACATCTACGATTGTGTACATGTGTGATAAAATTTTGCGTTTTAAAATTTTAAATATTTAATAAAAAAAGACAATCTGATACTCCTGCCGCAGGGATATAGGTGTGCATATCATAGTATTTGATTATAATTATAATTTAAATGCAATGTTAAACCATTGCATTCGAAAAACGATTCTGAGCGAAGTTCAGTCAGATAATGTAGGTATTGATTAATATATTGCCGTTTTTCGTCATTTTTTCATCGTTTTTTCTAACGCATAGGATAAATTTTGAGAAATTCGAAAAATGACCTAAATAAAGTACCAAGAACATCAACTTTTCTACCGGAAACATATGCTATTCGTGAAAATCGGACCATTAGTTCGGGTAGTACAAGTGTCTTCAGTCATAAAAACAAAAAAATAAAAATATCAATTTTAAACAGCTATAAAAAAAAAAAAAGAGCTGATACTCCTGCCGCACAGGATACAAGTGTGCGAATCATAGCGTTTAATTTTAATTAGAATTTGAATGCAATGATAAACCATTACATTCGTAGAAACGATTCTGAGCGAAGTTCAGTCAGATTATAATTTTCGTTTGAACTAAAAATATCAACTTAAAACAGCTATAAAAAAAAATTGAGATTAGGGATTTTTCTAATATTTTAGTATGATGTTATGTAATATGTAAGTATACTTCAGTAAAATTTTCATACCCTAATACCAAAAATTGCCAATTTTATCAAACATTATATACGTAAAAACGAGAATTTTACGAAATATTCAAAGTCCAATATTTTGTAGAAAAATTAATGTAACGGTTCCAAAATTTTACTACATATATATAATAGCTATGTCAGTACCCAAAAAAATTTTCAAGTCTCTATCTTAAAAATTGCCCGAGTTATCGAGAAATATAGAAATTGAATTCGTCAAAATTTCATTTTTCGTGAAAACTGCCGTTTTTTCGTCATTTTTTCGAAGTTTTTTCTACCGCTTATAGTCAATTTTGAAAAATTCGAAAAATGACCTAAATAAAGTACCATCTACATTCACTTTTACATCTGAAACTCGCTATTCGTGAAAATCTAAGCATTATTTCGGGTAGTAAAAGTGTTTTCAGAATATTTATTTATACGTATGGATTCTAAGATTTTCGTTTTACTAAAAATATCAACTTAAAACAGCTATAAAAAAAAATTGTGACTTGGGATTTTTATAATATTTTAGTATGATGTTAACTAATATGTAAGTATATTTCAGTAAAATTTTCAGACCTAAATACCCAAAATTGCCAATTTTATCAAACATTATATACGTAAAAACGAGAGTTTTACGAAATATTCAAAGTCCAATATTTTGTAGAAAAATTAACATAACGGTTCCAAAATTATACCACATATATATAGTAGCTGTGTGAACACTCAAAAAAATTTTCAAGTCTCTATCTTAAAAATTGCCCGAGTTATCGAGAAATATAGAAATCGAATTCGTCAAAATTTCATTTTTCGTGAAAAATGCCGTTTTTTCGTCATTTTTTTGAAGTTTTTCTACCGCTTAGGGTCAATTTTGAGAAATTCGAAAAATGACCTAAATAAAGTACCAACTAGATCCACTTTGCTACCGGAAACATACCCTATTCGTGATAATCGGAGCATTATTGCGGGTAGTAAAAATGTTTACAGAATAAAAAAAAAAAAAAAAAAATCACACATCATTGTAAAACCAATACATTCTTCGCTTCGCTCAGAATCTAAAAATGAGACCATGGATTTTTCTAATATTTTAATATGATGATTCAGACATAAAAAGAAAAAAAAACGCAAAAAAAAAATCGGCGGTCACCCATCCGCTATATTATTATAATTATTATAATGAATGTTACAAATTTATAAATTATATAGGAGGTTGTACATATAGTTTAAAAAAAAGCTTACGCATGTCTTTAAATCAAAGTTTTATATAACTGAGATAGTGAGATAAGTAAAATGTATTAAAGCTTCAATAAAATTTTCAAAATTTTTAAAATATTTGTTTTTAATTTTATTTAACATTATTTTAAAGTATTGTAATGTAAGAAAATTCCATATAAATACTTTAAATATTAATTTAAAATGTAAATACTTTTTCTATCAAATATGGTCAATTTTGAGAAATTCGAAAAATAGCATTTATAAAATACCAACTAAATCCACATTTCAACCTGAAACATATGCTATTCATGATAATTTGATCATTATTTCGAGTTTAAAAGTATTTTCAGACATACAAGAAAAAACATAAAAAAAAAACAAATCATTCTAAAATTAACGTATAACCAAGATGAATATATTGTTATTATGGATATATTGTAATAATATTTTTTGTATATTATAAAGTTTAAGCACCATAACGGAAATATATGACCAATTAAATTTGATCATTGTATAATACATTAATACCCCACCAGAAATTACACTAGATATACTAAAAGTAAGGAATAACTGACTAATTTCCTTATTATATAATTTGAAATACCGAAGAAATTTTATTTATTTAGAATATTTATAGAATTATATTTTTATTTAGAATCGTGATATCAATAAAAGAAATTTTTTTTTAAAAAAAATACAGAAGGATCATTTAAAGAAATAAATAGTAAATGCTTTTTGAAAAAAACAAAGTTTGTATTGCCACAGGATAAAGTTTAAGTGATACATAAAATCATTAGAATTAAAAAATATGGGATTTGATAAAATTGTAATATCTATAAAAAATCGAAAATATACATTATTAAAAAAAGAAGAGGGGAAGAACGTTTAATAAATTACACTGTATAGGTACCTAAACAAAAATCAGTTTAGAAAACATTTGTTTAAACATAATATATTATAGCCTATTCAAATTAATATATAATTGTAAAATTATGTTGTATTGATGACTCCCATTATTTAAAAAAATTGAATTTACACAGTAATAAAATTGTACCACGTCAAATAAATTTGCGTCCGGGAATCCTATAAATAGTAGTAACGTAATTTCACTTTCAATCAATGTTTCATTTTACTTCAGGATAATAAAAAGTGATATTGAACATTACTGTAATAGGTTGAATAGCCATCAGGGTGTTATAAAAATCAAAATTTATTTTTTCTTCTTGAAATAAGACGTAAGTAGTTTTCTAGATATAATTTAACATATAATAATACAAACTAAGAAAATAAACTAATAAAATTATAGAAGACATAGGAAATAAATATAAACTTACTCCTACCAAAATAATATTAATATCATAGGTATAATGTAAATTTAAAAATTATAACTATTGATATCTCTATACCTAATACAAAAAATTATTTTAAAAGATATGAATCATGACATTAGTAATGATATCTATAATCAATAGTAATACTTAGTGAAATAAATAAAAATCTAACTTAATATATGTTTGCTTGTAATTCCTTTCTCGGTAATAGTCTGTTTCATAGTTTGTAAAAATCCAGGAAGTAGTTATATATTATGCTTGCTTTTCTACTATTGGATGAATTACCTCAAAATGGATAATTTATCATGGAGAATAGTATTAAATTTAGATTGATATTTGTATGTTGTGATTATTCTTTAACTTCGAAAAATGATTTTGAGTGTAGTAAATTCGAAAAATGACCTAAATAAAGTACTAACAACATCCACTTTTCAACTGGAAACTATGATATTCGTAAAAATCGGAGCATTATTTCGGGTAGTAAATTGTCTTCAAACATAAAAACAAATAACATCAACTTTAAACAGCTATAAAAAAAATTGAGATAAGGGATTTTCCTTATATTTTGATACTATATTAAATAATATGTAGATATACTTCAGTAAAATTTTCAGACATTAATGCCCAAAATTGCTTATTTTATCAAACATTATATACGTAAAAACGAGAATTTTACGAAATATTCAAAGTCCTATATTTTGTAGAAAAATGAATGTAAGGATTCCAAAATTTTACCACATATATATATTTTACCTATATGAACGCCCAATAAAATTTTAAAGTCTCTAACTTTAAAATTCCCGAGTTATCGTGAAATATCGAAATCGAATTAGTCAAAATTTCAGTTTTCGTGAAAAATGTCGTATTTGTCATTTATTCGTCGTTTTTTCTACCGCTTGTCCGCTTATGGTCAATTTTGAGAAATTGGTAAATGACCTAAATAAAGTACTTACAGGAGCCTCTTTTCAACCTCAAAAATATACTTCTCATGAGAATCGGAGCATTATTACGAGTACTAAAAGTGTCTTCAGTTATAAAAAAAAAAACAAAAAACTAAAAAATAAAAAGACACACATCATTGTAAAACCAATACATTTTTCACTTCTCTCTGAACCTAATATAATAAATTAATAATAAATAACATTGTATATTGTTACAAAAAAAAAAAAAAAACAACAAATCGGTTAATATTTTGTTCTTATGATGACGTAATAATGTATATTACAGCATTCTTTAATAGATGGTATCACGTTACGTCTTCGTCTACCTAATCTTTTCGCCTATATACAAATTTTTTGCATAATTTTTCGACTTGTCGTTATAGAGTAATCCATATTAACTAATATAAAATAAATTGATTAAACTATAAATATTTATTTTATTTACTAAAATTAATAGGTATTTAAATAAAAATAGATTAGTAATAAAATGAATGTTATTCATTTAGTTACATGTTAAACCTTTTTTATATAATTGTTGAAAGAATATAAATTAAAAAAAGATGAGCTGATTTCCTGCCGCACAGGATACAGGTGTGCGAACCATAGCGTTTAATTTTAATTATAATTTGAATGCAATGATAAACCATTGAATTCGAAAAAACGATTCTGAGCGAAGTTCAGTCAGATTATAATTTTCGTTTGAACTAAAAATATCAACTTAAAACAGCTATAAAAAAAAATTGAGATTAGGGATTTTTCTAATATTTTAGTATGATGTTAAGTAATATGTAAGTATACTTCAGTAAAATTTTCAGACCTTAATACCAAAAATTGACAATTTTATCAAACATTATATACGTAAAAACGAGAATTTTACGAAATATTCAATGTCCAATATTTAGTAAAAAAATTTAAAAAACGGTTCCAATATTTTACCACATATATGTGATAGCTATGTGAACACCCAAAAAAATTTTCAAGTCTCTCAATTAAAAATTGCCCGAGTTATCGTGAAATGTAGAAATTGAATTAGTCAAAATTTCATTTTTCGTGAAAAATGCCGTTTTTTCGTCATTTTTTCGAAGTTTTTTCTACCGCTTATATAGTCAATTTTGAGAAATTCGAAAAATGACCTAAATAAAGTACCATCTACATTCACTTTTACATCTGAAACTCACTATTCGTGAAAATCGAAGCATTATTTCGGGTAGTAAAAGTGTTTTCAGTATATTTATTTATATGTATGGATTCTAAAATTTTCGTTTTACTAAAAATATCAACTTAAAACAGCTATAAAAAAAAATTGTGACTTGGGATTTTTTTAATATTTTAGTATGATGTTAAGTAATATGTAGGTATACTTCAGTAAAATTTTCAGCCCAAAATACCCAAAATTGACAATTTTATCAAACATTATATACGTAAAAACGTGAATTTTACGAAATATTCAAAGTCCTATATTTTGGAGAAAAATTAACCAAACGGTTCCAAAATTATACTACATATATATAGTAGCTATGTGAACACCCAAAAAAAATTTCAGGTCGCTATCTTAAAAATTGCTTGAGTTATCGTGAAATATAGAAATTGAATTTGTCAAAATTTCATTTTTCATGAAAAATGCCGCTTTTTCGTCATTTTTTCGAAGTTTTTTCTACCGCTTAGGGTAAATTTTGAGAAATTCGAAAAATGACCTAAATAAAGTACCAACTAGATCCACTTTGCTACCGGAAACATACCCTATTCGTGATAATCTGAGCATTATTTCGGGTAGTAAAAATGTCTTCAGAATAAAAAAAAAAAAAAAAAAATCACACATCATTGTAAAACCAATACATTCTTCGCTTCGCTCAGAATCTAAAATAGGTACATTGTATTAATATAATTTTTATCTGAAATTATTCGTAGAATTACGTAAATTATCAAATGTAGTTGGGCCTAAATTATCTTCATATTATTTTTTTAAATCAACTTCGATTTTTGTGTATTTTTAGTTTTTGAGCAAAGTAAAGAAATCTATTTTTTTACAATGATGTGTCTTTTTTGTTTTTATTTTTCTATAGCCGAAGACACTTTTTCTACGTGAAATAATGCTACATTTTTCTCGAATAGTATATGTTTTTGGTTAGAAATTAGTTGTTGTTGATACTTCATTTAGAAATTTTTCGTTTTTCTTCAAATTGACCATATGCGATAGGAAAAACGACCGAAAAATGATGAAATTAGTCATTTTTCACGAATTTTGAAATTTCGACGGATTTGATTTCAATATTTCACTATAATTCAGGCAATTTTGAAATTAGATAGTCAAAATATTTTAATATCTTACAATATTGTTATATAAAATTAAAAAAGAATTTTAAATAATTTGAACATTTTATTGACGATCAAATATATTTTAATTGAATCAGTTCTAATTTATTATGAATATTAATTTTCGATTTTTTTTTTTGTAGCTGTTTAAATTATAAAAAGCAAGGGAATGGATAAAGGTGTTAAAAGGATATTGTTGAATAATGATTTAAATTTAAATGTAATTATAAATTATTACATTTGAAAAACGATTATGAGCAATGTACTGTTGAGTTCGGTATTAATAAGACCAATATGGGGTTATATGGGTACATATATTTTTTTTGAACTTGTACTGATAAATATAAACAATTTTCTGTGCATTAATTATTTGATGAATTTCGCTCATAATCGTATGTCCAAATAAAGTGATTTATTAACATTTCTCAATCAAAATTCAACACTATCCTCTTTACACCGGTATCCCTTTCACACCTGCATCGTATTCCTGACTTTTTTAGAAGTCGGATACATATTATTCAATTTTATAGAAATGTTAAAATAAATTCTCTAAAGTTTTAATATTAAGAACTTGTATATATGCATTATTATATTTTAGAAAAGTATACTTGTTACGTTAAGCATATTATTATACTACCCTCTATCTGAGTAAAGACATAATTCCAGAAATTATATTACATTGCTATTAATGGCGTCGGATACACACAGTATTTAAAGATTATTGTTAGACAATATTTCGTTGAAACTTATATTTTTTTTTGTACTTTATGTTATTAGTAAATGATTATTACGTATAGTGTGAAACCGGAAAAAAACCTTTTCATACAAAGTTATATTATTATTTGCTAGCACATGCATGCACAAGTATATTATTTAAATGAACTAAAAATTTAATTTGTTAATTTATATCTAAAAAACCATAAAGCTACACAAATTTACGCATATTGAATAAAAATCGATTATTATTTTGTAAAATTAATAAATTTAATAAATTATTTACTACTATGTTTTCTAGGAAGGTAAATTTTTGTTATAAACGTTTGTTCCCAACAAAATTTCAAAATTATATTTAATAATATATATAATGTTTTAAAATTATTTTTAATTAAAATATTTAATTTCAACTTCCTAGAAGTCATAAAAGAGTAATCAAGAATTTTCAATTTCTTTACAGAATACTAATTGGATTATATAATTATCTTTAATTTTGTCTAGCGCCCTTAACAAGATTTTATTGAACATTAATTTTTGTCGCAAACAAAATGTTATTATATGCTTTTGTAGGCGAATAAGTAATAAATTATAACATACCTACATAAAAATATTATGGTGCCAACCATTTCCGGCCAATTAATTACCTGTATCGATTTTAATAAAAAAAAAATACCGTTTATCAAAAATTATTGATGTACTAGTAAATAATTAAAATATTTTATGTAGCAATAACATTAAATGTACTTTTTAATAATTTAAACTACATTATTTTTTTTTTATTATGTCTAATTATTCATAATGCCCTTTTCAAAATGACATTATTGATATTTTTTATGATTATAATCATAATTTATAATATTACTATAAAAAATTCTCGAATAGCAACGCATAAAAAAGATTTATTATTTGATGAAAAATAATTTCAGTTTGCATTCTTCATGAACATAATAATATTATTATCAACTTTTCTAAAAAAGTTGAAATACAAAATATAAAAAAAAACATATCAATATATCCGTCTATAATTATTTTCTTGTATATTACGTGTTAATATAATATTGTAATATTATAGAAATAATTGGAAAATTTTAAATGTGGAATATTATTATCGCATTGTCTTTGATTGGAGCGATCGTCCAATCTGACGATTCACCCGAATATAGGTTGCCTAATTATATTCGACCTACCAAATATGATTTAACTATAATGACATTCATACGAGATAAACACGTAACATTTGATGGATTAGTAAATATAACAGTAAGTACGAATAACAATAATTTATCACTAAATTTTACGTCATATAAATATATTATATTTTCAGATAAATTTTTTTAATGATACAGACACTATTATATTAAACTCAGACAATTTGGATATTGATGAAAATAGTGTCCTAATTACAAATATTGATAGAAATTATGTTAAAGTAAGTAATGTGTCATTAGACCAAAAAACCACACGTATGTTTATACAATCATCAGAAATATTGAAATCTGGCAATGAATATGTTCTATCAATACCATTCAAGGGGATTTTTCCTGACAAATATATAACGAGTTATACAGACAAAGAAACAAATCAAACAAAGTTGGTAACCTGGTAGTAATGCAGCATACTCATTTTTCATTATATAAACTGTTTTAGGATAGTAGTAGTTACCGATTTTGAACCAATTTACGCTAGACAAATATATCCTTGTATGGACCAACCAGAATTTAAAACAAGGATCAAAATATCAATAGGTCACAGTAAATATTTAAAATCATTCAGTAATACGGAATTAATAAAGACGACGCCTATGTCAGTCCAATGAATATATAATAAATATAATACGTATTCAATGAAATTTTATAATGAATTTATACTTTTCTATTTTTTCTATTTTTGTTTCATATTTAGGACTTGCAATGCAGAATATGTAATAGATGAATTCAAGGAGTCGGATTTAATGTCTACATATTTAGTAGTGCTTATGATTACTGATTTTATTTCCGTAGAAATTGACAATTATAACGATAAATTAAAAAAGAAAATTATAGTTAGACAAGAATTAGTAAACCGAACAGAATACGCTAAAAAATACGCGTCTATGTATTTAAATTATTTCGAGGATTATTTTCAAGAACCATTTCCAATGTCGAAAATAGATTTTGCAGCTATACCAAATTTACATATAAATGGAGGAGAATATTTTGGTCTCATAACTTTAGAGCAAGTATATATTATATAAATAAACATATCTCATACCAGTGGCGTATCCAGGATTTTTTTTTTTTTTTGGGGGGGGGAGGCTGAACTTGAAAGTTTAAAAAGACGAGCCGATAATCCTGCCGCAGGGAGATAGGTATGCAAATCAATAAATCATAGTATTTAATTAGAATTTGAGTATGAATGCAATGATAAACCATTGCATTCGAAAAAACGATTCTGAGCGAAGTTGAGTCAGATAATGCCGTTTTTCATTTTTTTCATACACTAAAAATATCAATTTTAAACAACTATAAAAAATTTTGAGACTAGGGATTTTTCTAATATTTTATTATAATGTTAAGTAATATGTAACATGTAAGTATACTTCAGTAAAATTTTCAAACCAAAATGCACAAAATTACCAATTTTATCAAATATTTTATACATAAAAACGAGAATTTTACGAAATATTCATTGCGCTATATTTTGTAGAAAAATGAACGTAACGGTTCCATAATTTTACCACATATTTTACCTGTATGAACACCCAATAAAATTTTCAAGTTTCTAACTTCAAAACAATTGCTTAGTTATTATGAAATATTTAAATCGAATTCGACACAATTTCAGTTTTCATGAAAAATGCGGCTTTTTCGTCATTTTTCGAACTTTTTTCGATTAATACCTACAATGTTTCCTAAAATTTCGGGGAGGGCTGTAGCACCCTCAGTCCCTCCCTGGATACGCCACTGTCTCATACAGTATTATTAGTATACTAATAAAATTAAAATTTGATATTTTAAAAGGAAGAGATGATACTGATGTATAAAGTATAAGCATAGCGATATAGGTCTAATGAGGATAGATTAATTTTTGTTTAAACATTGTGTGCAATATTAAATCATTATAATCGAAAAACGATTTAGAGCGAAGTTCATCGGATAATTATGTATTGATTAAAATTTTTACATTCATAGTCTCTACGTTCAATATAAATGCCCATAAAACCTCCAAATGTGTCGCTTTATATTTTAAACATATAGATCGTAAATATAGTATTCGCTGTAATATAAAATTAAGTTTCTTAATACATATTTAAGTTTTAATAAAATTTTCTAATTAATTCAAAAGATTTATTAATTTAATTTAACGCCATAATTACAAAATATTGAGAAATAAGTAGGTAAAATAATCTATATAAAATATATAGATTTTATTAAATTTTCAAATTAAAACACATAAAAAAAAAAAATAATAATATCTGGGATTTTTCTTTTATTTCGGAATTATGTTAACGTATTTAAAAATATGCTTCAATAAAGGATTCAGTCGTTAAAAACAGTCTTGTGCCGATTGTCGTCGCGGTTCTTTCCGCTTATCTTGCGGATTATTGATATAATTTATTATATACGTACATCACTGTGTTTATTAGTCGTATATCGAGATATAATCGGGGTCTTCTATTCGTGAAGGCTCAGACCGTCGGGAAAATGTAAACCTAACCGCATTTTTCACGAAAACTGAAATTTCGACGAATTCGGTGGCAATATTTTACGATAACACTGACAATTTTGAAGTTAGAGACTTAAATATTTTATTGTATATAAAATATAGGAAGTTGAGTGTATCGTAAAATTCTTGTTTTTATGTTTATAATGTTTGATAAAATTGACAATTTTCGGCATCAAGGTCTGAAAATTTTACTGAAGTATATATACATATTACTTAATTATATATCAAAATATTAGAAAAATCCCTAGACTCTATTTTTTTTTATAGCTGTATAAATTTGATATTTTTAGTTAATCGAAAACATTATGAAGAAAATGACGAAAAAACGGCATTGAAATGAACTTCACTCAGAATCATTTTTTCGAATGCAATAGTTTATCCTTCCCTTGCTTTTTTTAAAGACATATTATCTTCAAGTTATTAAAATTTGATTTTGTAATTTGATATTATGTTTAAGTAACACGTTTTAATTAAGATTAACAAATATTTAAATTTGAAGAATTACAATTTTTGTTCATTTTAAATCTATGATCAAAACTATAACTTGAACTATTGTTAAAAATTAAAATATGTTTGCTGTTTTCGCATGCTTTTATTATGACAACCGGTAGAGGTCAATCGAACATTCCAAGACTATCGTTACACCTTGATGAGGCTTAGTGAGGCTTAATCATTATATTCATTAATTCAATTGGTTTTGTAGACAAATTTTCTGATTACAATGTTCGGGTTTAACATAAATGTTCAAATTTTATTACGAGATTTAAGTGTCTGAATATAAACGAACGTCTCACCAGCCCCCCACTTTTGAATTACAAATTACATACAAATTCTATAAATGATTGTACAAATTCATACAAATTGATGGTGTCATAAATTTTTCGAAATTCAAAAGTGGGGGGGGGCTCGTTCGTTGAATATAACGATATGGAAATGAAATTAATACTAATACTATATTTGTATTTACTATTAACAAAATCTTCAGGGATATTCAATGAGTGCGTCATAATTGTGTAAAGATTGGTCCCGTACGGTCATCAACGGAACGATTTTTACAGTTTATTGAGGGAAAAGGGAATAGCATGTTTCCAGTACTATTTCGTTCTCCACTATAGATACCAACATTTTTCACTTATATACAGTTCATATTTGAAAACATATTATTAACAAGTCTCAGAGTATAAAATTGTCTTAGAAATCGTAAACGATTACATTTTTAGGAGAAGAAACGCTATTCAAATATATCATTTATAGGAGATTTCAGTTGCTAAACTTTATTAGGAAGATATTGATATTATAATATAATTTTAATTAAAAAATTATAATAACATTATGTAGGGAGAATTCATTATTAGTTAATTCAGGCGTAGATATGCTTGATCGCATTGCAGACGTAGACGAAGCTATTGCTTTCCAATTGGCGGAGCAATGGTTTGGTAATCTTGTTACAATGAATTGGTGGGATACATTTTGGATAAAAGAAGGATTTGCAACGTATTCATCTAAATGTGCAGTTAATACTGTAAGATTATTATTTTAAATAATTAAAATACTAAAATATATAATATTACACATATATATTAAGATACATTCCGATTGGGATTATATGGAAATAGAAACAGCTCTGGCCTTTACATCTGTCAGTAGAACTGATTCACTCCGAACATCACTACCTCTCACAAGGCCTATGGATAATCAAGAAGAAATACAAGTGATTTATGAAACTTATGCATACGGAAAATTGTTTTACATATTTCATATGTTGAACATGATTTTGGGCAATGAAACGGTTCAAAAAGGTATTGCTAATTACATATCAAAATACAAATTTTCCACTGCAAGCGAAGACGATTTGTGGAGTATATTAACAGCGGAAGCTCACAGAGTAGGTAGCTTGAAAAAAAGTATGTCAGTTAATAAAATAATGAAAACATGGACACATCAATCTGGCTATCCCGTATTATATGCTACTCGAGATTACGTTTCCCAGAAAGTTACATTATCACAAGTAAATAAAAATGACTTTTAATTTAATATATTTGTTTAGATCATTTGAGATTATATCTAGGAATGGTACATCTTTGACGGATCTCGACCTGACAATAGATCTTGGTTTTTACCGCTTACAATGACGACATCTACAAAACCTAACTTCAAACACACAAAGCCAATGTTATGGTTGATTAATAAAACCAAACATACAATATCAATGTCCAATAACGTGAAATGGTTTATTTTTAATTTGAAATTGGCAGGTATGATTAATATTAAATTACTAATTTTCTCGTGAGAAATATTTTTTTTAAAAACCTTAGACATATACCTAATTACAGTGTGTGATATTATAAATTTGTAAATTTTCGAGAATCATATTAAATTTTTTAACAAAATCGTATAATAAAAAAAACTATTTTCATTAAAATATTGTGAATTTTAAATTCTGAGCGAAGTTTGTCTATTTTTTTTTTTTTTTTTTTTTATGTCGAAGACACTTTTACTACCCGAAATAACGCTCCGATATTCACGAATATTACATGTTTTAGATTGCAAATTGGATTTAGTTTGTACTTTATTAAGATCATTTTTCGAATTTCTCAAAATTGACCCAATGCCACATTGCCACACAAAAAAAGGACGAAAACATAACCAAAAAGGACATTTTTCCTTCGACGAATTTGATTCATCACCTAAATTTGTTTATAATAGTAAACATAGGAATAATATAAATATTATTGTTACTAATAGCAACCTAAATAATAATATTATTATTGTTACTAATAGCAACCAAAATAATGATATTATTGAAACTAATAGCAACCATCTATAAACAGAAATTTCCATCGTAATTTTATAATATTTCTTTAAGCACCTCCCTGGGGTTGGCCATATCACAGATCTAGATCATTGATTAAAGATCATAGATCAAAGACTTAGGGCTATAATGAGAACTAACGAACCATTCGGTGATATATACATAATATTGTTAGGTGATTTATTTTTTCCAATTCTCTAGAATTAGCTAAAGGGCAAAATGAAAAAAAAAATGACGAAAAATTGGTATTTTTCACGAAAACCGAAATTTCGACGAATTCGGTTTCAATATTTTACGATAAATTAACTCAGGCAATTTTGAAGTTAGAGACTTAAAAATTTTATTGGGTATTCACATAGGTTATATATATATATATATATATATGTGATAAAATTTTGAACAGTTACGTTAATTTTTCACAAAATATAGGAAGTTGAATATTTTGTAAAATTCTCGTCATTAGGTATATTATGTTTGATGAAATTGGCAATTTTTGGCATCAAGGTCTGAAAATTTTACTAAAGTATATTTTTTATTTACATAAAAATCCCTAGTATCAATTTTTTATAGCTGTTTAAATTTGATATTTTTAGTAAATCGAGAATGTTATGAAAAAAATGACAAAAGAACGGCATTATATGACGGAACTTCGCTCAAAATCGTTTTTTCGAATGAAATGGTTTGCCATTGCATTCAAATTATAATTAAAATTAAACACTATAATTGGCAATTGCACACCTGTATTCCTTCCCTTGCTTTTTAGATATTATATAATTATCAATTTCTTTTCAGTATGTATCACTAAAATGCACTTACAAATCGTTATAAAATATAATAAGATACTAATAATTTTCACATTATTCATTTACTAGCTGTTATTTCAATTTACGTTATTTAATCAAATATTACATTTTAGGATTATATAGAGTTCAATACGATAATCGCACTTGGATGTCATTAATATCAGTATTAAATAACCCTAAGGAATATGAAGTAATACATACGTTAAATCGTGTACAGTTAATTTCTGACAGTTTATCCTTTTCGTTTATTAACAAATTGGATTATCAAATAACATTCAAAGTGCTTAAATATTTACAATTTGAAGAAAAGTATTTACCATGGAGATGTGCTTTTAGAGAGTTACGGCCAATCGATGAATTATTAAAAAGGACTCCAAACTATCAAAAATTAAAAGTTAGTAGAACATATTATATGGTAATGGTTGCATTTATACCCTATACTGGTTGCGCCGAGAGAGCGCAAGTCGGTGGCGACCAAAACTCGTCGTAGTTCGCGCATCTCTCGCCAACGTCACTCCCACCGTCGGATAATCGGCTCACATCGTCTACCTTCGCGCGTCGCGTCGTCTTGATTCGTCAACAGTATCCACCGCCTTACGATAATCACGTTTTTTCGTAAGGCTCTTGCAAACCCCTCTGTTTTTTCATCAAAAATCGAGGCGAATGTGCGGTTGGTGGCTCCGCCTACTTTTTCCGGCGGCTAATTAGAACACATAGTTTTAGGTAACGTTCACGTTGTGCATGCCTACGTCGTTCCTTTCTGTCTTGTTTTCAAATACACCGCTGTTACTCACTATTCAGTGGTATATTGCCTAGCGGTGAGCGGAGCCGCCAACCGCACATTCGTTTGGCCACGACTAATAGCACTGGGTGGTTTACGACGGCGTACGACCAGTCCATTTGGTGGGAGAAATTAGACCTCGAAACCGCGGAGCGACTTCATATTTGGATGCGCGGCCGACTTGCACTCTCTCGGCGCAACCAGTATAGTCTTCATTTGATGTCGCCTCAGTAGATATTACTTGATTGGTCAGACCTGTGTGCGATATATCAGAAGTCGACAACTTAGTGGAGTGTAAATACCAGTGACGACCACATGAAATTCAAAAAGTCATGTGCAAAACTTAAAATTCGCACTCCGCTATAACATTATATCCGCAGATATCTTTAATAAAGTAACCTCCTTGTACAGCATATTTTATATTTCGTTTTTTATATTTAGCTAGAATAAGAATCCTTTTTCAATATCAGTCTATCGACCCCGATCAGTAGACCCGTTAGTGCAGCAAGAATAAGACAGATGACTGCTCCATAATTTATATAATTAGATATAAAATATTGAACGTCGATGTAAGGTACGAGCGTATAGCGTTAGACAATAATAATACCCATGCAATGATATGTAATACTTGTGACTAAGAACATAACAGTGGATATATTCAATAATTTTTAAATATAAATCATATTTCACATAATGTAATGTACTAATGTGTTCTTTTATCTTTATTATAAGTGAGAAATGAGTCCATGATATTTAAAACGTATCAATTGTGTGTAAAATATTCTCTAGGAATTATTTTATTGACCGGGAAATTTAAAAATTTCAATCAACTCTTTAAAATTCTAACCACTAATGATATATTCTAAATCATAATTAATATTCGTCTTTCTCAGCAATTTAAACTAGTTCAGACCCTCAAAGTTCTCTACTGTGCTCTAGTACGACCCATCGTGGAGTACGGCGCAGTGTTCTATGTGACCCTGCTTCTGCTTCTGCCAGCACTATGATAAAGAGAGTCCATAGAAAATTTCTCCGAGCAGTCTCTTTCCGACTCCATATCCCTTGTCCTCCCCATGATTATTCACCTGTCATGCAGATACTCGGCCTTTCAAGCCTTACTGATCGCAGATAGGCGAGTAATATTTCATATTTGTCCAACCTCCTTTCTGTTCGAGTTGATTTTCCAACTCTCTTATCACTTATCAACATTAAAATCCCGCCTCGATCCACTTTTCATGCTCCTCTTCGTGTGCCCCTTTCATCTACGAACTTTTTAGATAACTCCCCTATTTCACGTCTCATGCGGACCACCAATGACCACTCACTCTTCTTTAGCAAACAGTATAATAATTGATTTACGTTTTGTAATTAATATAATATTTAGACCTTTTATGGAACACTAACATGGGCTTGTACAGTAAATTATATAAAAAAATAAATAAATAAATATTAAATGTATCTAAATTTCATGGGAAATATTGTTATAATGTCATTCACTAAACAATAACGTTAATTTCTTAATTTATATCATTGCTGGTAACATATCTATTATTTACTTGTTATGATAAATATAATGTTATTATGTTATTTCAATTTGTTATATTGTTTAATATTATAATTATTTTACCGATAAACAAATACACATGTAGTAATTGTAAAAAAATATATATATATATATATATATATATTAAAATATACATATGCATATATAACTTATAACTTATTTAGTTATTTTCATGAAAAAATAGTCTAATATACATGTATCTTTAGATTTTTAAACAAAAATTATTAAAGAAAATTTACAACCGATTTCATGATTTAAAAGAGGATCCTAAAGGTTTTGAAGAAATAGAATTCAAAAATGTAATTATTTTAAACGCTTGCTATTCTTCAATTATTGATTGTGTTTCACAATGCAAACATATATTTGATGATTGGATGAATTCGTCCGATCCAGATAATGACTATGCTGCTATGTGAGATTTCATAATAAAATACAAGTATAAAATAACATTTTATAAAAAAGACAACATTTAATATTCTTAGTGTACCCAAAGAACATGCGTTCGTTGTTACCTGTCAAGCAATACAAAACGGCGGTATAAAACATTGGGACTTTTTATATCTACGTTATCTACGTTCTGACGACGAGATTCAAAAATCAATTTTTTTCGAATCGTTATGCTGTACCTCAGATCCTTGGTTACAAAATAGGTGATAAAAAGAATACGACAAATAAACTAAATAATTGTATAACGTATAATATGTTATTTATTATGTAGATTTTTGAATTGGACGATAGGAAAAAATGCTACTATTCACGGCAATGACGCGTGGAAAGTGTTTCAACTTACAATACAATACTCGTATAATGGATTTTGTACAGCCAAAGACTTCTTGTACCAACATATAAAAGATATATATGATATGTAAGTAATTTCTTTTGAATAATTATTGATTATTCTATATTTTATTCATAATTATTTTATAATTCGTATTTATTTCCCTAACCTAACCTATGTGTGGATTGTGTTGGTTTTACAATAATTAAAATTAACGAACCTAAAATGTTATCACATAATATGTACTCGTAGTACTTATATAGTTACATAAGTAAACATCTAATAAAATCAAGTTCAATATTACCCGAGTTATCGTAAAATATATAAACTTTATACGTCAAAATTTAGTTTTTTGTGAAAAATGCTATTTATTTTCATTACTTAGTCTTAGTAGTTTCTCCAATCGCATAGGATAGGGTTAATTTCGAAAAACTTACCTAAATAAAGTACCAACTACATCCACATTTCAACAGGAAACATATGCTGTTCGTCAAAATCTAACCTAACCTAACCGTTATTTCAGGTAGAAAAAGTGTCTAAATACGTAAAATACAATTTGAAAAATTACTTACTACATCTACTTTCCTACCCAAAACATATCCTATTCTTGAAAAACAAATCATCTTCATAACAAAAAAAAAAACAAACAAACAAAATAGTAAAAGCCGAGGTAGTTACAAAAGAGGAGCTATGGGTCCAACTGCTATCATTGTTATTATTATATTCAATATTTCATAATATTTTATTATTTTGAATGTTTAAGTTTTTTTTATCTCTCTCTCCTTTTATATGATATAAAACCACCCATGAGTATAACAAATTAACAATTACATTATTAAAATCGCTATGAATCTAAAATATATGTTTACTATATTCTGGACTATTTTGGACTAATTTGTTGTTAATCATTTTACGATACCTCAAGAAATATTGACGTAGAGGGTTATCCTAAAATTATATATACATAATAAAATTTTGGAAACCTAACGTTGATGTCTTAATAAAATTATGATCATTTTAACTAACGTCTATGTTATTTGACTAAATTTTGCCCAGAATCGTTTTGTGAAGTGCAATAATATACCATTGAATTCAAATGATAATCAAAATACCAGTAAATACTATACAATTTCCCTTTGAATCCTACTGACTTTAGTATCAGACCTACTTTTTGATATATCGTTTAATTTTAAAGTAGGTAGTTGTTAACATCCAAATGTATATTTTTCAGATTTAAACCAGACATCACTCATTATGTTGCTTTTTACGTGGATGCTATAGGAGTGAAAATGAAATCGTTAGAAGAATTAATTGAAGTACTATTGATATATTTTTAATAATTAACAACAACAATTAAACATAAGTTTATTACAGATTACAGAATTTATTAATAACCACTCAATTTACCTAAATGGATCGGAGTCCATGTTAAATCAGACAATAGATACCATTCATTCAAATATCAATTGGATGGAAAAACATTATTTTAATATTGGTAGTCTCTTGAAAAATAATTTGTCATGAGTTAGAGATTGGACCATTAAACAAATAGTAATAATATATTATTGACTTAAATATACAATATACATTTAAACCAAGTTGTGTATTTATATTTTTTATGAATTATTTTTAGGTTGTTAAATATGGATAACTTAAATTGAATTATAAACTCGTCATATTTTAAGTATAGTTAAGTAAATATATAGTTATCGTTAAGTAGAAACATAACGCGAATTTTAATTTATATAATAATACTTAAGTTACAAAATGTCAATAAATTCATAATTCTCAATTCATCTTATTATATTATAATAATAAAATAATTAAATTTGAATAATTGTGTATATTATTATCCTAATAATTGTTGCTATTACATTTAAACAATAAACTTATAAATTAATGAATTAATTTTATTATTTTTTATTTTTCTGCGAATAATTCTATAAATCTTATTTCCCAAATATCCAAATATCCAAGTTAAAATTTATATTTTTGTTAAATAGCTAATACACACTTTTGTCATAAATAATATAGGTACAACGTACAAAGTTCAATCTGTAGCATGAAAAAAAACTTTTATTAAATTAGCCGTACATTTTTAAGACTTTGTGATAAAAAAAATTAATATGTTTTATTTAAAATAGGTACCAATACCTTGTTTTGTCAGCAAGTAAAATTATATTTTATTATATTAATTTTATTAATTAGTTGTTGTCTTGTTGAGTTGTCAACCGAATGGATTCTAAAATTTTCACGATTATAATTTGTTTTTATGAGTTATTTTTTGTAATAATTATATTGGTATTAATTCAATTATAAATTATATTTCGTTATTAATAAATTTAAATAGTGCGTTTGAATTATTAAAAAAAAAAAAAGAAAAAAAACATTTTGAGCCAAGTTCATCAAATAATATATGTACCGATTAAAATGTTTACGTTTATCATAAAACCCCTAAATGAGTCACCTAAATACCCAAATCTGACAGTACTTGCTCAGAATCGTTTTTTGAATATTATAATTTATCAATTGAATGTTATCAAAATTCAACATTATCCTTTTTACACCTGAATCCATTCCACACCATTAATTCTTCCCTTTCTTTTTTATAAAATAAACAGCTATAAAAAAAAAAATCGTAAATGTAATAATTCACAATTAATTGGAACTGAGTTATATAAAATGTATTTAATTTTCAATAAAATTCAATAAAATTTTCAAAATTTTTCGTCGATTCTATTTAACATTATTATAAAATTAAAATACGGTACCTAATATAATAAGAAAAATCCATATTATTATTATTAAATACTTTAAATATTAATTATACAGAAATTACAAGTTTGATGTTTGAACACCTATAAAAAAAAAAATGACATTTTTTTCATGAAATAAACGATTGTTTCAAATATATTTCATATAACCACTCATACTAGAGACATAAATGTTGCGACAGTCGCTGTCAAGACATAAAATAATTTGTAGGTATATAAACAGAAATGTACGGAATTGCACTGAAAGAAGTTTCATTAGAATTGTTCACGCGATGCGTATACAGAAATATGAAAAGGTGAAAAATGTGTCATAAGTCTTAACTAATATTATTACTATTCTTGTGTGTTTTAACTGTGTTTCATTTTGGTAATTTTATATTTATTATAATAATACGAGGTAGAGATGGTTTTAAAGCGCAAAAAAATTGCGACTGCCATTATTGTTATCAGCTTTTGTCTGTATAAATGTAGACAGAAATTTTAATTAAAAATGAAATTGACAGTCCATAAAGTATTATTTCCTCGCATATTAATCAAAACAACCAAAATAGTTTGATGACCAAAATAATATGATTACGTAGAAATTATTATATTTTGTAATATACAGGAAATAATAGTTAATATTTATTGGAATATATAGCAATAACATGTACAACGATAATAATGTCCTAATCGAAACACACGACACGTATAATGATAAATATTACTCCATCCATATTTTTTATTGTTTGAAATTATTGTATTATAAAAATAATATACATACTGATAACCAAAATAAATTCTTTAATACTTTGAGTGAAATAATATTAGTTTTCATTTTATTTGCTTTCCATTTTAGACTCTGAGCGAAGCAAATAATGTATTGGTTTTACAATGAAATGTGTCTTTTTTTTATGTCTGAAAACCACTTTTACTACCCGAAATAATAATGCTCCGATTTTCACGAACACCATATATTCCTGATTGGAAAGTGGATTTAGTTGGTATTTTTATTAAAGTTCTATTTAAGGCATTTCTCGAATTTCTCTAAATTGACCTTAAGTGGTAGAAAAAACGACGAAAAAACGGCAATATTCACGAAAACTGAAATTTCAACGAATTCGATTTCAATATTTAACGATGACTCGGCAATTTTAAAGTTAGAAACTTGAAAATTTCAATGGGTGTTTACACAGGTACTATATATATGTGGTAATAAAATTTTGGAACCGTTACTTTAATTTTTCTACAAAATATAGGACTTAAATATTTCGTAAAATTTTCGGTTTTATGTAGGTATATAATGTTTGATAAAATTGGCAATTTTTGGCATTTAGGTCTGAAAATTTTATTGAAGTATACTTACATATCACTTAACATCATATCAAAATATTAGAAAAATCCCAAGGCTCAATTTTTTTTTTATAGGTGTTTAAATTTGATATTTTTAGTTAATCGAAAATATTATGAAAAAAATGACGAAAAACGGCATTATCTGACTGAGCTTCGCTCTGTCGCTCAGAATTGTTTTTTCAAATGCAAAATGTTTATCATTGCATTTAAATTATAATTAAAATTAAACTTCAAAGAAAACGTCTAAATCCCTATCTTTTATGTGTGGTAGACAGAGAAAGAAAATCGAGGCTTCGAATCCCCTTTACTGATTTATTGACTTTTTTTTGTAAATTTTAACAACTAAAAAAAAACAAATAATAATTGTATACAAATAAATAACTATATATTATAAATAATTATTTTTATAAATTAATAATGAATTAAAATTGAATTAAAATTGGTAGTTAAAATAAAAGTTTTGAAATTTTGCGATTTTGAAATTATTGACAATTATGCGGGTATATCTCGAAAGAATGGCCATGTGCCGTTACAGACAGACATTTTAATTTCCAATACCGTAAAGCTGCTTTCACACATAGCGGTTCGGCCGCTGGCGGTCGCGGTTTAAAGGTGCGATTCCTATGACGCGTCAGACGCAATATACTTCATTAATGATAAATAATAGATACGATTCCTTAAATGCGTCAACGGCAATGCGTCGGCCGCTTGCCGCTAGAGCCGCACGAGGCGTTCGGTCAGAGAGCATTAAAATCGCGGCGGTCGCCGCTTACAATTGAAATTGAACACACGTATTTAAATGTGTTTATTCACACTGAGAAAACCGAACCGCGGATAGCCGCGGGCGACCGCTCGGAATCAAACTTGTTCAATTTCAGAGCGGTCGACCGCTCTCGCTAGCTATAATTATAAGTTTAATAATTGTTTAAAGCTGCTTTCACACAAGCGGTTTTCGACCGCTGGCGGTCACGGTTTTCAAATCGCCCGGTCGCCGCTAACAATTAAACACACGTATTTAAATGTGTTTATTCACACTGGTAAAACCGAACCGCGGATAGCCGCGGGCGACCGCTCGGAATCAAACGTTGTTCGACCGCTGGCGGTCGCTGCTTACAATTATAATATTATAGCTAGCGAGTAGCGAGAGCGGTCGACCGCTCTGAAATTGAACAAATTTGATTCTGAGCGGTCGCCCGCGGCTTGGTTTTACCAGTGTGAATAAACACATTTAAATACGTGTGTTTAATTGTTAGTGGCGACCGCGCGATTTTAAAACCGCGACCGCCAGCGGTCGAAAACCGCTTGTGTGAAAGCAGCTTTAGTCGAACCGCGTTTGATTCCAAGCGGTCGCCCGCGGCCATCCGCGGTTCGGGTTTTTTAATGTGAATAAACACATTTAAATACGTTAATTCGTAAATGGTGACCGCTGCGATTTTAAAACCGCTATGTGTGATAGCAGCTTAAGGCACAGTTATACTATAACAAAAATTTAGATAGGTAATATCATAGATTAAATAATAATTATTTTTCCATTCATGTTTCGTACTCTTCTTATTCATATCCTGTCTGTTTTTTTTTCTTTTTTGGTTTTCTGTGTTGTCGGTGGTCACCACACATTTAACTATACATACAAACTTTCTAGTCTTACTATCAGTTTATGTTTATGGTTTATCAACAATACTGCCATTTCCGCCAGTTGTGAGCCATACAATAAGTGTATACTGACAAGCACTTGTTTCGTATTTCGTTCATACATCCGTATATACTGTATAGCATAATATGTATATCCTGTTGGCTGTTATTCCGCGCGTGGTCTCGAGCGTAAAACAATCAAATTTTTGATATAATCTATTATTAACATATAAAATATATACCACAAAATTCCGAAAACCGTTCAACAAAAACTGTCACGAATTGAATTTTATTGCCACGAGTTTATGAAATATATTTGTAAATGTTATTAATCAATTTATACCTATTACCTAGATCTAGAATTTTGTATTCACCCATTACGATTTATCAGAATATTCTGCTAAAAACATATTATATTATTCAATGTTGGTAACAATACGACAAAACTCGTAGGTATAGGTACTATATAAATTATAAAGTGCGTAGAAGGAAATCTTAATAAAAATAAAATCGTGTCCTAAATTCAACAGGTCCGATAGGGTGGATAACAATATCCTGTACTCATACACATTATATTTTACATATTATGTTGATAACACCTCAAACCACTCGCGGGGACGAACGAAACAATCGTATCTAATCATTTTTTATCGTCGTTGTATAATAGATGTACGCTGGCAATAACAATAATATTATTATTCTATAGTATTCGAAAATCGTCAGTTCGCCAACAGACACTCGAACCGACGCACGAAATAAATACGAGGTATATATACGTCGATATACGTAATTATAGTCGAATTGTCGAAATAATCAAAATAATTATTGTCAATAAAACGCATCATTTACCGTTTGCACGTTTTGGGTCTTACGCGAATAAGGAAGTATCGATCGCAACTATGACTCGTATCAGCTACCTGCGGATCGTTTGTGTTTTATCCGTCGCAGCGTCACCGCTAACGCCGTCAGTAAGATTATTTTATTCCTATGTTACATAATATTAAACGGAACTTTACAAAATCGCACAAAAAAGATATAATATGAGTACAACTTCAACACATAATAGGCGAGATACATTCCCATGAATATGTTTTATTATTATTGTCGTCAATATTATTTGATATTTCCATTCAAATGCTGCAGAACTGCTATAATAATAATAATCACAACAATAATAACTACAATAATAAATTTAATTATCTGATAAAAATTATAATCAATCTGGACATCTGCAGGTAATTAATTAATTAATCACTGCTTGGTAGTTGATATACTTATTCCTATATGTCAACTGAGAACTGACGTATATTTTATTTTTCGTATAGCAATAATAATGTATTTATCACAGGACGGCGACGACCTACGTACGTGTATTTTTCTCAGAGTTTAATATAATAATTTTTCATACAAATTCGCATACATTGCATATATTATTTTAAATAAAACGTTATTCGCTCGAGAAATTCGAGAGGAATACTGTGCAATTTCTCAAGTGCTTTATAAAAAACAATATTTTATTACGCGGTTGATAAGGTCACCCGTGTTGAGTTACTATATAACACTGTTTTTGTGTGTGTGTGTGTGTGTGTTATCTCGGAATGCATTTATTAAAACGTCCGACGCTGCAAAAGCTCGCGTACCTACATTATATTATTTAAAAAAATATATAAAAAGATGAAGGACAGGACATGATATTCGGTCGTTTGTGTTTATTCTCGTATATTATTTTTACCACTGTTCACTTTTATCTCCGATGGCCTTTTTCGTTTCACGAAAAATATTTTTCATTTCTTTGGTCGCACGCGTACGTTTTAATATTAGAGAGACGACTTAACAGGGTATATATAGTGCAAATATTATGACATTCATAATTTTACGACTCGTTCAAAACGGTATAAGTGTTAGAAGATGGGAAATAATTTTTCGTCTAAGATGCGCGTAAATACAAAATTTGCATTTTAAATTTAATCCTATTCGTCCCCAATATAAATATACTCGTAATACATATTATATGTAATAATAAAATACACGTTTTAAAAAAGTATAATATTTTTTTTCAAAATTAAAAATCATTTATAATTAATTGCGCCTTTTATAAATTATATAAGTATAATTATAATATATTAATATCTATAATACATGTAGGTATTTATTATTATTAATTGTTATATTATATTTTAATTTTAAACTATATACTATATTATATATTTATATGGTTTATATATCAGTGATTCTTAATCTTAAACTTTTTAGAATCACGGAACACTTGTAATTATACCTGTATAATATTTTTGCGGAACATGCGTGAAATAAAACACTACTTTTTTTCCTTTCTTTAATAAAGTTACATATGATAATGACATAATGTACATACCTATTCATATAGTTAAAAATTAAAATATAAATTAAATTATTCTAAATATTATTTAAATAAAACGTTTATGTATAATTTATATAAATATTATTGTATTTTTATTAAATTTATATTGCATTTTAAAAAATGTTATTTTATCTCGCACATTTTGGCACATTATACTCGTTCGTTATAATTTTTATTATTATATTAATAATAATAATAATAATAATAATAATAATAATAATAATAATAATAATAATAATAATAATAATAATATTATTTTAATATTACTCGATAACCGAAACAAATGAAACGAAAGTGGCGCGTATTCAAATGATATTTTTCATACCACTTTAAGCGAGCCATGGTCTGACGAAAATAATATTATTATTATTATAATCGTTTCTCGATGGTAAAAACGACGAGGTATGTACCTTTTATATACTCGTATTATAACTTTAACGAGATGATATATTTTATATACTAATGCACCTGTATATTTATTGCGTGGAATTTACGATAAGAAAACCAATCAAACATGATGAGTTATATGCGAATCTTGTATATATTGGTGATGTCGTTTTAATTTTTCGTAACAAATTATACCTACGTATTTTCTCGGACGAACGAATTTCGTTTTTTATTTTTTTTTTTTTTTTAGAGCTCCTTAATCGGCACGTAATATATTTATATTTTATTATGTATAGACGTATAATATTATAGATAATATTATATCGTATTTACTTTTTTGATACGCGTCACGAAAAACGTAATAATACCCATTTTCTTGCGATCCAACTTTTTATTATCTTAAGCGTTTTTACGATTTGATATATACCTACGCGTCATTATAAGTTTTATTACTCTTATTTGCTTCTTACCGTACATCAAGACGAACCTGTCGAACCTGATGATGATAATGCTGGGATAGTTGCAGAATTAGAGACAACGGACAATAATGCAACGAGTACGCGAGTTTTCCGAAATTATGTCGCGTTAAAGTACTTTTTAGTTAAAAAAAAAAAAAAAAAAAAAAAAGTTTTTTTCATAAATTATTCATTTTACAAATTGAATTATTAACTTTTTAACAATTTTATCTCTATCTTATATTGGTATATAAATACGTATTTATTTTATAACCATATATGTGTGTACACTGTATACATTATTCACCTAACTTTATATAATATCGTGTTTTTAATTACTTAACGTTAATGTTATACCCAATACGGGTTCCATGTATAAATACAAAATATATAAAATTTATATTAATTACTTAAAAAAGTATAATATACACGAATAATATTAGGAATAAAAGTGCTAGCTAAAAAACGAATAATTCATCATTACGTTCTTTTTCGAATGAATTATGATGTAGGTATACATAATAATATAATATAGGTAGGTACTCGTATACAGGGGTTAAAGTGAGGGGGGACGCAAGGGGACTCAGTCCTCCTACCTCTGAGAGCACAAAAAAAGCGTCTCCTTTAATCAACTACTTAAAAAGGTTCGCTGGAACGCTCAATAACAAAGTAATAAAGTGATAATTATTTGTTTTATTATTTATATGCACCCATTTAGAAAAATCTTGATTTTCGATAAGTTTTTTAAAGACAATAATATATAAAGACTTATTATATTTTGTTGTAAGGTTCTATCACACTATCGGTTAAGTTATATGTAGGACTTATATTATTCTTTAATGTATTGCAATCTTGCAATTGTGTTAATTTATGATTTTTACATTTTATAAAAAAAACATGGAACGCTCAAAATGTCTATGGTATTTGAGTCCCCCCTGCACTTCCTTCCCACTTTAAGCCCTGCTCGTATATAGAATCTTAAACAAAATTACAATTTATTGTTACAGAATATAATATAATAAAAATGCCTTTTAACTCCGACCTTCGTTCTAAGTTCTAACTCAACATATTAACCAATAAACTAACCATATATTATATTCTATAAGAATATATTGTACAAGACTATATAATATGAATATATAAATCAATGGAATTTAATAGAATTTACTATTGAAATCGTATAAAAATTTAGATAAATGAATATACACGCGATATTTTGATAATCTTTATAAATTAACGTGATTTAGTAACATGTTACAGTTACATGTATATAAAAATAATAGGAATTAATACACAATTATTGATTAGACGATTATACACACGTAATATTTTGAACACTTTATACGAGCTTTATTATGTTTATAATCGATAAAATCATTTTTTTCAACGTAAATCGTATATAGTGTAAGAATTGAAATTTGAATAAAAATGAATATAAAACGCTACATTATTGTAAAACGGACGTGTATCGAAAAGCAATAATTAAAGATTAAAAAAAAAACGATATGACTCATACACTAAGGTAGTGCAGTGGCGCAAGCCGGGGCCCGGGTCTGGACCCCCCGCCATGAATTGAATTTATTTCTTCAATTTAATAACACTTGTTTTTTATATACCTAGGTTATAGCTATAGGCATACTCAATTGTACATACAAACATTTTCAAATTTCAAAGTACTACGTATATTATATAATTACATATTATAATTTATAAGTAAATTGAAGTACGTACAGTACAGTCACACATTTTGTAATTTTATGCACCCCCCCCTCCCCATATGATATTTCTGGTTGCGCTACTGGAGTAGTGGATCAATACCTAATACATAATACATAATACATAATACATAATACATAATACATAATACATAATACATAATACATATATCGAATTACTGATTAATAAAATTCTATAGAAGTATAGACAGAAAAACTCATATAAAAAAAAAAAACAGATTTCGATCGAACGAAACATTAAATATACGATTGTACTCGTATTTTATCAAGTACTAAATGTTTGTTTTCTTTTATTCGCACAGACGATATACGTATAAATTCTAAAGTATGTGTTTAGAATAACAACGAAATCGTAATACGTTAAAATCGAATGCCAAAGGTATATTCGTTTAATATGCGCGTTTGCATGCAAACTATCAATTCGAACATAGTGACGCGTATTTTACCAATTTCTAGGAGATACGACCAAATTTACCTGTGAAAATACATAAATGGCATAAATAAATCGCATCGGGCTCATCAATCGTTCGGAGCAATAAATACCTACTACGATTTTCGCTTCTTAAACACATAATTTATATTTTACGCGGTATACGAGTACCTAATACCTATACACAATATATGAAATGCCTCGAAAATGAGTCACCCAAATACCGAAATTTGACAGCAGGGGTGGATAAGTAGTTTTTTTGTTACAGGGAAAAATTGTATAAAGGACACCAAAATAAGTTGCTCGCATTATTCGTATATTCTTATTTTAAAACAATAACTTGTAAAATTGTTAAAAATCGAGTGGTGCCAGGGGGGCCACTGACATTATACAAGATGAGGGCCCACAGGGAAAATCCCTTTTTCCCTATGGGCCTATACAGAAAATTTTACTGTAATAGTATATTTACATATTACTTAACATTATATCAAAATATTAGAAAAATCCCTGGTCTCAATTTTTTTTTAATTTATGTATATACACGTACGTATTATATTTAATAATATTAAACAATTCAATAAATGTGAAAATATTATTTTGTATAAAAAATAAAAATAGAAGTTCAAGTCACATATTATTATAGAATTTTTATTATGCCAACCATCTTAGTTTTAGATTCTGAGCGAAGCAAATAAGGTAATAACTAATAATATTTACATATTACTTCATCATATCAAAATATTAGAAAAATCCTTACTCATTTTTTTTTTTTTATAGCTTTTTAAAGTTGATATTTTTAGTTTAAACGAAAATCTAAGAATCCGTATAAATATTCTTTTTATTATTTCTCAATACATTTACAATAAAAATTAATAGAAAAACCAAAAAATATAGACAATTTTATTGATGTATACTAACAAATATTCTAAATATTAGGAAAATATCCACACTCAATTTTTTATAGGTGTTTAAAGTTGAAATTTCAGTAAAATCAATATTTAAAATATTTATATGGATTCTTCCTATTATTTTTAATATTTTACAATAATATTAAATAAAATTGACATAAATCTTTATGATTTAGGTATTAAGGTGACATGGGATTTTATGAGCATTTATATTGAACTTATAGAGACTTGAAAATTCTATAGTGTGTTCTGTGTTCATTTATGTACTATATGCGTGTACCTATATGGTCCTTTTATGTGTGATAAATATTTGCGTCTTAAATATTTCATTAAAAAATAATATATTTGAAGATCTTGTATGGCAGCTATCGTTTCGGAATAGTTTTTTGACTTGATGTTTGCTGGACTGGTGCTGTATAAGCTGTAACTGGAACGATTAATTCCGATCGATCGCTCGGTCGCATAGTATTCTCTTTTTAAACGTAGCAATATATTCTCTGATTGGTCGGCCAATCAAAATTTCAGCTGGGTAAAACTTACCTAATTAAGTACCTAAAAATATATATATATATATATATATTTTTTTTTTTGGCTCTGAAAGAGTCGTTTTCCCACATGTTCCGTAACAAGGATGAAATAAAAACAAAGTTTTCTTTTTTTTTTTATAAACATTATATTACCCACATACTTTTTAAAATTATTATGTATACTTATTATATTATGTGTAGATTGTAGAGCCCACAAATTAAGAACACGTCATGCATTAATATGGAAAATGTGCCTCATACGAGGCGTAATGGAAAAGTAAGGGCTTCTAATTCTAAATCGATAAGTCCTAACACGTTTAAACTTGTGTATATTTCTGTACGATCACTACTCGTGCAGATATTTCAGCCATTTCAGGTGTTGTTTCGATTCAGTAGTCATTTGCCAATCGTTGCTCCCGCCAGCTGTGAAGTTCGCGCTGTAATAACATTTTTGTGCGTGTCAACATTTTGTGTTCAGCTGCTAAAATCCATCGAGAGTTAACACAGTAGTATATCATAGTAGCATATCCGTATCAGTGAAATTTCCAAAAATATTGTCTTCGACAAATTTTAAAATACGGAAACGGACAACGCGGATACTGAACGGACACGGAACGGACAAGTGTAAACATGCGCGTATTTCTCAAGGAAACGAACAAAAAAAGCCGGATACGGAACGGACGACACAGATACTGAACGGACACGGAACAGTTATGTGTAAAAACTTGTCGATTTTGAAATAATTACTAACCTATATGGTAGTCCTTACTTATATAATACGCCTCGTATAATTATAGTCACAATATGGAAATGTATGCAATTTATAAAAATAGTTAATGAACTACATTCATTCATATTTGAAACTAATGACATGACGAATACTAAT
>JAIUCT010000001.1:38804172-38832223 GCA_021307375.1 Tetraneura akinire | reverse complement strand
ATTATATAAAAATTGTATAACATATATAGTACCTACATGAACATCCAATAAAATTGTCATGTCTTTAAACTTCAAACCTAACATACCAATATACCAATAATATAATAATATAAAACATATAATTGGTTATATAACCAATAAATAATTATATTATAAATAGTAATTAATGTGGTGTAGATCCTCTAATAATAATTCATTAAATTATTGATACTATATATTGGTGTCGAGTCACTTGTAGAATTTTATTAAATAAAAATACCCAATAATGTCTACAAAAAGTTAGTTTTTATTATAACAAATACCAAATACGTATTTCAAAAACTATGTTTTCATCATCAGTGTTAAACAAATTGATACTATATTCTTTAAATGTAACAGATTCCCTAAATTCAATTTAAAATTTATAAAACATCTAAAAGATAAACTATGTATTGCGAATTGAAATCTTCAAATTACCAAAGAATTTAATAATTCTATTATAAATCTGATTAAGACTGAATATTAATAACAGAAAAAAATACAAAATTATATAATATATTATACATAAAAATTTTTTAAAAAAACATTTGATAATATATTTTTTTATTAAAATTTATTTTTATATCATATTTATGTAAAAGTCCTACACAATATTATTATATTATAATATAAGATGTTAATATATGTTAGTAGCAAAGTAATAAGCAATATTATAAATATAAAAGGTAAGCTATATAATAGATACAATAGCGCCCAAAATTAGTTATAAATAAACCAAATGATTTTAATTTATTTAAATAGCATAATTAACATATTCGCAATTTGAGTTTTCAACTTTAAAAGTTCAACTTTTGTTTACTCACAAAATAAAAAATATTTAAGTAAATAATCACAATTTGTGTGATTATTTAATATTTAAATTTTACAAAAAGAAAGTTGCACAAATTAGTTATATTTATATATCATATCATAAAAACAAGATTTAAATTTATAATGAAAATAACTAATTATAGGAAATATATACATGGCTAATATTATATTATAACATTAATAAAATTAAAGTATACATTAATATAATTTTTTCATTATCCATCTTATATGAGTATCTATGAAAATATAAGTAGTAATATTAAAAAAAAAAATGTTTTAATGTTATTAGTTTTTCACATTTTTTCTATACTTTTTCATTGTTCTAACTTCTAATAGTTCTACCCCATTATCTACTATGGCAAAAAAATACCAACTTTTGATATTGAAATAGTAACATATATTTTAAATACCTGATAAATTATAAAAGAATAAATTTTTATGAAAATTTATTCATGCTTGTATTATAAATATGGTTAATATTTTCTAAGTGATGAACATTTTTGAGTATAGATTGAGGGGAAGTGTGCAGTAACATGTATGATATATATATTATGTAAATATTATTGCATCCCATCTATAATTTAAATGTTAATATCTTGAAAATTATTAATAGGATTTTAAAAATCAGTACGAATTAATTTCCATATATTCTTTAAGAATTTACTATTTAAAATATATGTTACCATGTGAAATCTCAAAGTTATATTGTTGAATACGGATAAGAATAGAAATATTAAAACTATGAAAAAGTATAACATAAAATACGTAATAACATTTTTAATTTTTTTTATAAAAATTAATTATTTTTTCAATAATACACTAAATCATGATGAAAATCAATAATCACCTGCTATATAATAATATATATATTATATAGTAATAATATATATATTTATATATATATATATTATAAAAACAATGAATAAAATGAATAATAATTAATGACTAATAGAGTAATAAGAAAGTATCTATAAAAACATTTTCTTAAACTTTTCAATGGATATTTTTGAGTGGATTACTGAGAATAACTCTTTAATAATTCATCTAATCACTATATTGCCCTTATGAGTACCAGTATGAAATAGTAGTTTTAAAAATATAATTGGAAAGTATAATTGAGTAAATATATAATTCAAGTTATTTGTGCACTAATTTGAACTACATACTAATATACAGAATAAAAATTTATTTGTTTAATAAATTAAATTTTCAAATTAACTTATTAAAAAATTTTAATAAACGTCCTCAAATTTGTAATGTATGTATTATATTAACAATACTACAATATAATATAACATGAAATTATCATATTTTTAAATGTATAAAAACATCTTTATATAATTTCTTATAAAAACTTAAATTAAATAAAAAAAAAAAAAAAAAAATGTATGAAACCAAATTATACATTAATCGCCATAAAAGCAAAATTTCTTTATAAAAGAAATTGTATTAAAAATTAAAAAAAAAAAATGTAATTATTAAAATCCCTGTTAATTCCCTTTAAATACCATAGTCATATTATTTATGAATAATGTTTTTACTTATTGTAAATAACATTGTAACATTTCGAATTTACCGAAAAAAAAGTCCCTGTTGCAGATGATAATGTAAATGGCAACACATTATCTATGGTGTCAATGTCCTTAGACACTCTGTTTAATATACGTCCAATTGGTGTTGTATCAAATAAACTAACTGGATTCCGGAAAATTCGTGTGTTTATCAAACCAAATAGAATTTGAGAAGCTCGAACAGTTCCAAGGTTTAATGATATAGACATCACCATAGTTGATACAGCTATCAAATACCATAATATACATATTTGTATTAAATTGAATTAATTTTCACAATTTTATATTTTGGCTACTTATAATTTTATAACTAATTAACTAAAAATAATATAATAAAATAAAATAAAATAACAAACAATTATACTTTAGAATTGTATAACATTAATAAAATTATAGCGACTAAAAAATAAACTAATAAAAATATTACAAAAACTTAAGAATAAAATTTACAAAAACTCAAATTACGCTTATGAAACATTCGATAATATTTAATGTTTATTTTTTTTTTAATATTTACATAACCAATTCACTGTACACTTTATCATGAATATAAATATTCATAAAATACTACAATAAACTAAAAAAAGCTATGTAGTGTGACATAAAAAAAAAGCTTAATTTTACTAAATATATAAAAAAAAAAAAAATATGATTAAGATTCAATTTCATAATTAAACAAAAGGTTAAAGTACAATAATATATACAGCATTATAATTGTACAAATTATATCAAAAGCAGAGCTAAGATTTTATAATATATACATACATTGTAGCACATTCAGAAAGGTTATGAAATTGTACTCCTTACCCAAAAACCAATGACAATAATATCCAAATGTTATTTTATAAATTTTAAATTCAATTAAAAATAAATATATTTTAGTAATCCTCTTTCTTAAGTGAAAAATTCTGAATATATCAATGTAATTCTCAAATACACCAAAGTTAAAATGAATGAATATTTATATGGTTACATTATAATGTAAAATATATGTTTACAATAATTAGCCCAATTTACAATAATTAGTATTATAAAATCTTAGCCCCAATAAAAAGATAAAGATACAAGCTAAGTGTTAAAGACATGAAAAAATACTCAACACACAAGAATAAGCTATAGCATATAATTCATTTCTTTCCGAATTTACCGAAAATATAGTTTGGATAGTTGATCTTAATATGAATGGCAATACATTATCAATAGTGTCAATATCCTTAGACACTCTATTTAAGATACGACCAATAGGTGTTGTATCGAACAGGCTTAGTGGGTTCTTGAAAATTCGTGCATTGATTAAATGATATAATTTTTCAGCAGCTACTACTGTACCTAACGATAAAGATATTGCTGCTGTCACCGTTGAAATAACTGCACCAAATCAAAAATATACTAAAATATATTAATTTATTTACAATAAAATATATTTTTTTAAATAATTATAATTAATGAAATTCACATAACCTTTATAATATAACATTATAAATATATATTGTTATAGAAATATACATACAACAATAACATAATATTTAACAAGTAACAATACACAAATAAATTGATAATTTCCAAAACATATACATTTTTAATTTCAATATCAAATTATAAACCATGAATAAAATTTAAATTATCCACACCAACAATGATTAATGTAATCAACATTTAAGTAAAAAATTATTATAAACCATTGATATTTTCTAAACCAAAGTACCTAAATATATTACTATTTGGTATATTATATCAATAGGTACTTGGTATAAAAAAACATAATAATACTTGCATATTTATAATACAACATTATCTAATTTTTAATTTTAATATTTAAATATTATTATATTAAACTTATGATTAAATTTATGGCTGTATCCAGATACCGAGCCCTTGTGTAAATAATGGATATATTACAATATTGTGCATTTGTATGTACGCACGCGGAAGACTATGTTTTTATCATTTATATTGAATAGTTGAAATTTCACAAATAAAATACAATTTTATAGCCTAACGTACGAATGCAAAGATTTAAATACTCTGGAAACTGAGTATTTTTTTTTTTTTTTTTTTTAATTTTTAAAGTTTATGTAAGTACATATTGAATAATTACATATTAAATATACATTTCCTAAATGATCTGTTACTATAACAAAGTTATTTTAAATTGATAAATATTACATTACTCTCAGTGTTACTTAATATAAATAGGTTACAATTTTTGGACCATTTAAACCAGAATTTATACAATTATAAATTATATGTATTTAATTTGCGTAACTTATAGGCAAACATTATTTATTATTATTGAGATTGCATACTATATAATACCTAATATATAAGAATTGTTATATTTATTAAAAATTTAAATTTAAAAAAATCTAACCTAACCTATCTTTAGAAAATTTGCCAAAAAAAACACTTAAAAAAGCGATGAGATCTACAGATTTGAACTGTCACATTATTGTATTAGAGTATTAAACCATAACATTATTGCAACCAATGTATGAAAGTTCAGCTGTATATACATAGTCATTCATGTAAGTTATATAAATATGCACATTGCATATTATAAACACGAAAGTCTGGATATTTATAGTAGGTAAATACTCCTTAAATTTATCAGAAGTTTTAAGCAGTTAAAAAAATATATATCTTCCCATAGACAATATACCACAAAATAGTTCTTATGTATATCCAAAATTTAATTTAGTGTCAATTTTTTTATTTTCTTTCATTTTAATAGATACAAAATACCACAGAATTTTATTAAATTAAAAAAAAAATATATATAATTCCTTAAAACCCCTAATAATTCTAGCTTGCATATTTTAATACTATTAATTGTTACTTCTAATCAACTAATAGGTAGATATGTAATACATGAAATATATAAATATATAAATAATAATAATCGAAAGTGTATCACATGAGAGAAAGATACCGTTTTGCACATGCATACTGAGCACTAGACCACTTCCAAACTGTTAAATCCCTTTATGTCATGTACAATCAAATATTGCTGAAATATTATGTTAGAAAACTATAGCCACGCCGTCACAATACGTAGTATGTCCAATAAATATGTGAAATTTTAAAATAAAACTTTTATTAATCATAATTTGCTATATATTAATTTTATCATCTTCAAAATACTCTCCGTCCGTAGCAATGCATTTATTCCATCTTCTTTTCCATTGGTCGAAAAAGTCTCAAAGTCCACATAAATTAAGCTCCTCAGTTGTTTCGTAGTTTTAAGCGTATGTGTAGTTTCTATATCGTCCCAGTGCTGCCTCCTTATGACTATTTTACATTTTAGGAATAAAAAAATCACAAGGGCTAAATCGGGAAAATATGGAGGGTGGTCAAGTGTTTGATTGAATGCAGTACTCTTTTCGCCTCAATTTTTGGTCCAGTGTCAGAAGTTTTAGACAATTTTCATGCACAATATTTTCAGTCCTAAATTTTCCATCAAAATAGTGTGCATACACGATTTTCAGATACTCAGCGTAACATCCAACATCCGGACAATCATTCTTCTCTCAGAAAGCACAAGAGACTACACAAATTTGATGTATTGATCGTCACAAGTGGTTGAAGGACGTCCTGGTCTTGCATCATCTTTTCAGTCTTCACAGCCCTCTTGGAAACTTAATCCATTTAAAAAGCACTGTTTTATTGTAAGCATTATTTCCATAAACTGTACTTAACATTTCTTGAATTTGTAGTGAGGTATTTCCAAATTCCACCAGAAATTTGATGATTATTCTATAATCCATATATCTCCATTTTGATAAAAGAAATAAAACTTAACACTAAAAATACATGTGTGCTATTTGTGTAATAGTCTCGATAATCAGGCAATTACTGTCACTAAATGATGAGTAGATCATATTATCAATATGTATTTCGATAATCAGGCAATTACTGTCACTAAATGATGAGTAGATCATATTATCAATATGTATAAGCTAAAATATTAATATTACTTGTTTATATACTCTACACATTTAGTTGATAGCAATCATAATAAAAAAAAATCAGCAATCAAAATACTTTTATTGTTTAATATATTATCTTTATACCCATTTTTAAAAAACTATAAAAATACACACATAATACAAAAAACACTGTCACTTGGCACCCTCTATATTAACATTAAATAGTCATCCGTGTAATTCGTCTTTATTGTTAGAAAGGTAGCATAAGGCAAAGCTCAGCATGGAGATGCGCAAAACCAAACAATTTTTGCTTACTGGCGATATATTTCACTTTTGAAAGTTATTCATCAAATATATATTATATACTTATGACTAAATTGAACCTATTAATATTAATTAACTATACGATATGCACAATTTTATAAAATATGATATATTTTATTAACTAAAGATTACAATTTTATTTTATATTATGCCTAGTGTTTATGGATTGAGGTCAAAATAATACGAATTCCTAGAACATTAACAATTATAAAATTTAATCAACTAATTAAATTAATTTAATTACTATCTTACACGTTTTGGTTAATTATAGTAATATTTTAAAATTAAATTATCTGTTTTAGTAGTCAGTACCTAAAGTTTTGTAAAATTATATTAGAACTATTTTCTCTAAAACATAATGAATGAAAATACACTATCAACTAAATTATATTTATTAAGCATTTAGTCATATCTATAAATAATATAATTAAACTTACCTTGACCAAATCCTAGTAGTCCATAAATACTTAAATACAAATTTCTTTTATTTGTATCTTCCTTTCCATCAACTAGAGTACTATTATCATTAGACCAAACTGAAAGCCAAATATTTGATGAAATTGAAAATCCTTGAAATATAATACTTAAGATTATTGTAGTTATACACAAAAAAGGACCAATAGACTTAAGATAATGCACATAGACTTCCCATTTCACCTAAAATTAAAATTATTGAAATTAAATAAATAATCTATTTTTATCTTTATTATTAATTATAAGCACTTACACTGCCTGTTTCTGCTTTCTCTACTTCTATAAGTTTCGCTTGTTCCACAACAGGTAAAGGCAAAATATTTTTGTCGGAATCAATAGACCTTTGTCTAAAAATTAATAATATTAATAAAGTGTACACAAATAACTACATAAAGATAAGTAAATAATACCTTTGCATTGAATTGGTAGAATTAGATTCACTTCTCTGACGAACATATTTTTCTTTTAAATCAGCAGGTGCGTCTTCTAATAATTTGTCAATTTCTAAAGAATATAATTTTTTAGCTTTTAAAAATATTATTACGTACTAAAATGAGTATTTTATATTACCAGTTTCATCTACTCTATCACTATTTTGGTCTTGCATATGTATCATTAAAAAGTCAGCAAAATCTCCTTTCTTATCCAATAATTCTTTGTATGTACCAGACTCTGATATTTGACCATCTTTTAGAACTACAATTAAGTCAACCTCTCGAAGATAAGTAATACTATGAGTTACTAAAACTCTTGTCTAAAAAATAATTGACGAATTATGTTTAAAACTAATTTGTATGTAACTTACTTTAATACCTTTTTACGTAACAACCCTGTAGGTCCAATGACATGTTCAAAAATATGTTTTCCAACATGTGAATCAACAGCACTTAATGGATCGTCCAAAAAATAAATATCACTTTCTTTATAAACAGCTCTTGCCAAACTTACTCTTTGTTTTTGACCCCCACTTAAATTTATCCCCTATAAGATATGCAACTTGGTAATTTGTAATCAAAAATTTTAATAGATATATTATAAAATTATAATACATACTTTTTCACCTATTTCTGTATCATCCCCTGCTGGAAGCATTTGAAAATCAGCTCTCAATGCACATGCATCTATAACCTTATTATAAATTCTGTCATTTGAAGGCTGACCAAATAATATATTTTCTTTAAGTGATGTATTTTGAATCCAAGCTTGCTGTGGTACATATGCCAATGATCCCTAATAAAAATTTGTTATTTAATTAATATTTATTAATAATTTCTGATTAATGATTATAAATAAATATTCAGAATATTTTATTTTTATAACTAAGATTAAACAATTTATACTAATTAATAATCATAATTTATAATTTTATATTTCTACCTTAGTATTAACTCTACCAGAAACTTTATCCATTTCACCAAGAAAAGCAGATACTAAAGAACTCTTTCCAGAACCAACAGTACCCACTACAGCAACCAACTGTCCTGATAAAATTCGTAAATTTATGTTTGATAATGTTGGAGTTTCAGATGGTTCACCCCAAGTGAATGTACCATTTTCAATAACAAGTGGATCCTCTATTAATAATTAATAAATGTATATTAAATATATTATATATATACACACATAAATGTATTAAACATACTTTCATCAGAATCATGAGTGACAGAATCTGGATCCAATTCTTCAGAATTCATAAATTTATTTATTCTCTTGACAGATACACTTGACTATTAAATATGAATAAAAAACTAAATAGATCTACTAAAAAAAATTTAATTCAACAATTAAATAACATACTTGAACAACATTGGAGACGAACATTGGTAACATAGACAAAGGAAAACGCAAAATATTAAATAATGATAAAGAAACAAAAGCAGTTTCTGCATCTAAAACATGACTGTCATCAGATAATACATAAACAGCAAAAGTTACTAATGAAACCTAAAAATGATCAATATAGTTATTAGATTAAATAAAACACATCTAAATATATTTAATATAATAAAATGGCAACTAAAACTCAATAATACCAAAAATGGTGCACAAGCCCAAATAAATGAAGTAGCTGCATTTAAATAAGCTGCAGTACGAAGTACTTTAATTTCTTTTCCTCGAATATCTAATACTTTTTGTTCAAAACTTGGTTCCCAAGCATATAATTTTAAAACCTAAATAATAATAAAAAAATTAGTTTAAAATAAATTTATTAAATTAGATATTACTTTTATTCCAGAAAGAATTTCATTCATTAATTTAACTCTTTGATCTTTATTTTTCATTTGTTTGATTTGGAGATTTCTTGCTTTAGCAGCTACAACACCATTTACAGGTATCAAGATAATCATTACAAATAAACCAGCAAGTACACTTGGTCCTAATGATTGCCACAAAAAGTAAATTGCAAGAGCTATTTGAAATGGTGCCGACCAAATCATATTTAAATAAGTTGTTAAATCAATAAATCTATGAGCATCCACAGCCATCAAATTTACAATTTCGCCCACTGTAAATGTTTTCCTGGCTGTATTTGAAATTCGTAAAGCCTTTTATAATACAAATATTAATGATTCCAATGTTTGTAAATAAAATAAATTTAATACAAATAATAATAAATACAAAAATTTACTTTTCGATATATTGCAGAAGTAAGTGCAGTTCGAATACGCATACCAACAAGATACATACGATGAAAATATTGTGATAATATTAATGTTTGTAATGTTGCTGTCAACATCATAAGAAAAACATAAAAATAACCTCTCCATAAAGGCTCGTTAGGATTACCTACAAATTTTATTAAGTACCTAAAAATAAAACATTAATTATTTTTTTAATTTTTAATTTTCTTATAAAAGCTGCTGAAGAAAATATACTTAAGCACTTGGGGACTGACAAAAACTAAACAATCTTCAATAACTTTTAGGAATGTTCCAAACAAAAAAGTACGACCAAATGATTTACATAGAGCAGGAAGGATTGATGCTTCTTTTTGATTCTTATGATCACGTGCAATTCTAATATATTCAATAGGAGATACTTCAATACTTCCATCAGATTTATTTTTAATATAAGATGCTTTTGAATTGTCTACTAGTCTGAAAAATATTTTAAAAAATGTATATTTAAAATTCTCATTTTAAATTTAAATATCTTATATTATAATTTAAATATTATTTATATTAATTAAAAATTATTTATTAAAACCTTTTATAAGAATATAATATAACACTTAATATTTTTAATAAATACAAATTAAACAAATTTTTAGAACACCTAACCTTAGAACTCCTAATTTTATATCCAACAAAATATATGTTATTTAAAAAAAAAAAAAAGTAATTAAATTGTAAAATTGCCCAATTCATAAATTGCACAGTGTTTTTACTCATTTCATAAAATGGTCCAGTTTTTTTTATTTCTTGCTCTGTTCATGAATTGGACATAAAAAAAGCTTGCCAAGTCATTAACTGTTAAATAATTTTTTTGATTCATATACACATATATATACACATATATTATATAATATTAACAAAAATAAATAACACGATACACAACAAAATATTTTTTTTATTTACTTTAGTAGGACATTGAATATCCAAAACTTCCTTTTCAATCCCTTTATTATCTATATTAAATTAGTATATCTGGAACGTGTATATGTATTTTATCATTACTGAGATTTATTATATTATTATATTAATGATTTGTTTATAGATAATCTCAACACGTGATGTCTTTATTTAAATAACATACACGTACAACTAGCATATTATTATATACCTTGTTAATTAACAGTTATTATTTTCTATTATAATATTAACTAAATTGTTTTGAAAATTTTTTTAGATCTATATACCTTATACCTACTATATCTAATTCGTCTGGTATTAAAAATTTCACGTATCTGAACTTACATTTAGTCCAATTCATTTGGATAATTGAAGCTACACTGTATTAGGTTTATCGCTATCCCTAATATAGAAAGTCTATTTATATAAGTATATTTATAACTTTATTGTAAGTATAATATCAACAATGTTTATTTTTGTATTCATATTTTTTATTTTAATAACCTACAAAATAATATAAATGTTCAAAAATAAAATTTGGATTTGTAAAATATAAACCTTGATTTGTTCTGAATAACAAATTCATAAATTAAGCAAAAAAAAATAATTAACCATTTCACGAAAATATATTTATTTTGTTAATTGAAAAAAATAACCCAATCCATAAATTGATAAATAATAAAATAAATATACAACATTAGAAATTTGTAATTTCCATAAATTGTAAAAATTATGTTTCTACATTGTTTTCTTATTTTCAAATGATATAAAAACAAAGTTTAATGTGGTGTTTTATTAATTATTAGAAGCTATTACTTATTATTATTCAAAATGTTTCTAATGTTGAACAGAGTATAGATATATTATTATTTGATTTTTGTCATTTTTCAAAATTAAATGAATTTTGAAATAAAAAATAGTAAAAATAAAAATATCTTAACTCATAGTTGAATATTAAATGAATGATGACATCATTTTTAATTTAAAAAAAAATATTGTTATATTAAATAAATAATTGAAAAAGTTATGTATCAAAAATATGTAAAAAAATATTTGATAACACAAACTATAACAAATTATTAACAAGATTTCAATATGAATTCTAAAGTTTGATCGATACATATAAAAAACCAATTGTAAATATTTTTAGAGTTCACTGTATAACTAATAATATTCATTAAGTCATAATCGTTTTTAAATATATACTCACTTAGCTTTAATTAATGAACGTTCCCAATGTTTATCAAAGATAGGAACCACTTCTCGTGAACTATCCTCATAGTTCATATTCCACAAATCACTAGTCTCTAAAGGGCGTCTATAACCGGTCCATGCTAATGTGTTAAACCATGAAAATAACACACGTGATGGGTATGATGCTTTCATTTCTGGACATGGTTTCTATAAATAATTACATAAATTATAAAATATAAACTTAAAATAATTATTAATATTGAAAAAGGTTACCTCTACTGGAGGATAATTAGATAACCTAGGATCAGCATCAGCAAAGAAGCTTAAAACAAATTCTATTAATACAAGAGGGTAGTACACCATGTAACTTATTAATGGGTATTTTCGTAATGGTAACTAAATACAAATAAAAATAAAATAATAAATTAAAATCATATCTTGTATTTAAAAAAATCATTAAACTTGTATTTGATAATTATAAATTATTTTCTTACTTCAGAAAAAGCTAATCGAATTTCTGTTCGATATTGAACTATTCCACAAAATGCTAATGATAACCAAAACAAAAATATTAATCCAGAAGACCTTAATCCTCTTGCACGATTAGCACTAATTAAAACTATTACAAATCCCTAAAATAAATTCAAAATATAAGACAAAATTACATTAAATATAAATAATAAAATATATACATACAAAAGTAATTAATTTTACAAATGGAGTATAGAAATCTACAGAATATATGGCATTCCCTGCAGAATATTGACCTATTGCATACCCAATGTCAACTACTGAAAGAAGACATAATATAGCTGCGCCAGTCTAATAACAAAATAATTTTAATTTTAATACTTTCATATATATATATATATATATGTTGTAATCGATCAAAAATTAAGATTATTCAATACATTATACATTTTACAATAATATATACCTACAAATATTATTAAAGTATTACTAATAAAACAATTTTAAAATGTACATTAAATTAAAATTATAATATTTTTAAAATTAAATCGTAAATAAAATATATTTTGATCACTAATATAAGATACAGAATTTCAAAACAATTTATGAAATTATCAACATTTTAATAAATTTATAATACCTATTTATAAAATTATTATAAATGATAATTAAATAACATTTTTTTTTTTTAATAACATTAGTTTCATATTTTTTTTTTTTATACTTAATATTAACAATAAATATATTAATTTTAATATTATGCGACTGTAAATTAACTTTAATTATAATGGAGAAAAGTATAACAGACAACTAAATGTTAATTACTAAATAATTCTGAGATAACATTTAAATATACCTACAAGTACTTAATTTGCTCTATATGTTATATTAATTATTTATAATAACATACATAAATCAAAATATATACTTAAGCACAAAATTATATAATTAAATACTATCATAGGCATGCATCAACTCAGAATTCAAAGGCACCATATTTCATTTACTTTAAATTTTAAAATTTAAATACCATAATATTACAATAGATAATTGTTATCTATTATAACATAATTATTAAATTAATTAATTTATTAAGATTAATTTTTATACAAATCTACTATAATTTATGAAAATTCAATTTATTGGAGGCTTATTATTATTATTATTATCGTATGTTAACAGCAATATAATACACATAAGACAGTATATAAAAATAATAGGTAAATCAATTAATTTTAAACACATAAATAAACAAATAAATAAGTAATAAATAAATAAATAAAATAAAATATAAGGTCAAAATTGTTTTTTCAATGTAATGATTTATCATTGCATTGAAACCTAATCAAAATACAACTTATTACCTACTATAACATTGAATTTGATCAGTTTTAAAAAGGGACGTGTGGTATAGTCAGCGTGACATTTTGCGAAATCTACTGAGGTATTCAGCACCAGAGCCAGGCATCGACAGCTAATGGGTGACCGCTGCTACAAAACACAGCCTACTGCCTCTACTAATACCATCCCCCAACCAGATATGGCAAAAACCTACGGGTAACCAAATAGAAATTCTACCAAATAGGTGTCCGAACTAGACCTTGGGTCTTTCCCAGGCATTCTGCACCATCAGATAACATAATTAATATATAGTCAGTTTTATATTTAAAGCAAAGTTGTAAAAAGTCAAATCGAATTTAAAAATATCGGTAAATCCAAATCTAGTGTTAGAAATAGATGTTACCATTTAGAAAAACACATATTGCATGCGAATGCACCATAAGTGTTAAAAATTTCATAAAATAATGTATTTCAGTACCGCCTAAATTCCACCAAAAATGTATTTCAATACAAGGTCATCCGGCTGAAATATTAAATGTTAACAGTAATTGTGATTACACTGTATATATATATATATATATCTCAAATTTTTAAAGTTTACATAGATTTGTAGTTAACTATACCTATAATGGGTCATAAAAAAAATTGTACTTATACTAGTACAATGTACTATAGTACTTGTACTAAATACAATAATTATTTTTCAATTAAAGTATAAATTGAAATTTAATATTAATCAAACTTAAATGGGTATTTTTTGAAAACCTATCTAATAAAAGTATTAAAAAAATTAATTATATTAATATCAATATTATATTAATTAATATTATTACTTTAAAATACCTATAAAATAATGAAAAAATATATTAGGTATATAACATTTGCATAATAATGCGTAATCAGTATAACCAGTGCTCGAATTAGAAAACTAAATGAAAGGGGACTCAAAGAATTTAGAAAAATCAGCGTCCTTTACAATGATTAAACTCAAACTAACCCGTGGACATAGCCCCCCACACCCCAACCATTTATCTTCATCAATGTATTATGATATAACATCAATCACGATAAATATTTTTTTTTTTAAAAACTTTGCCTTTATTACAGAGAAAACTGGTAATTATCCAAAATGTAAATACATTTTATCTACATCGTGCAATTATATAAATATAACGTGATTAGATCATAGAAAGTGTGGTAGTATTGACTACTATAGTATCTATAGCCGTTAACAACGCTATTAGAATGTATTTACGTGATAACAAAATATAATTTTAATTATCATAAATAGATAAGATTTTTGTTCTTATTATAAATTATCAAAGAATCATCCTTTAATCAAAATTTAAATATTATTTAAATAAAATAATATGTTCCATCCGGAAAAGTTCTGGCACCCGTTCATCTCCCATTCTAATAAAAATAATTAAAAGGGGTGCTTTCAAAATATGAAAAAAATGAAGAGGAGCTCCGTTCCCCTGCGCCCCCCCCCAATTCAAGCACTGAGTATAACTGTACCAAATAGCAACATTTAGTGAAAATAAATAAACAATTAATTAATAAAAAAAATTGTAAATTATACTTATCAAATACATAATTACAAAAATAAAGACAATGTTTTTATACAGGTATTACAACCATATATTTTCTCTCAATATTATCTATCTATAAATATAAATTAACTATTTTTACATAATTGTATAAATAGAATACTAAATTAATACCAATTTTGCCAAGCTGAGCCAATTCCATGGTATATCTCGATATTTACTATGGACCAAATAATAGACTTCTAGAGGAGAAAACAACCATATGAAAAGGCATGGTGCCCAGATCAAAACAGTTTTCTCAAAACATAATGTTAAATCAGGATCTGTAGTGTTCCATGAGATTTGATAGTCCTATACAAATTAAAATAAAATTAATCAATAACAATAAGTAAAAAAATAGGGGTATCACAAGTAGTGATTTCTTCAGACATACACAGCATTACAACCAGAGGCATAGTAGAGCATATACTGGGGTATATGGCAACTAACAACTATCAACATCTAACAACTTTTCATTTCTTAATCTAATATATACCTTTAAAATAATTTATGTTACGCAGGTATATGATTAGATATACCTATTTTAAATTAATATAAATTTAAAATATAATAATTATATTATTTGAATGAGTTGTATAGTAATAAAATATATACCAGTACATTCGATTTTGTTGCTAATGTTATTTGGAAATACATTATGAAAATATGAACTCATAACAATCAATTGATAATAATAAATATTATAATTTTCTATTCAAAAAAATAAATCCTATAGATATTTGGTATGTTTATTTTAAAGAGAGGGGAGGGGAGGGTAGCTTAACTTTTTATATGATCTTTGCTCTATGATAAATTTTTTTTTTATGACTACACCAGTGATTTTCAACTGGGGTATCATAATCGCAGTGTAAGGGTGACATAAGTTATTGAAGGTATAAGAAAAAAATAAGAGAAATAAATTTTTTTTTTAATAAAATCTTACTGTCTTAATGACCATTACGTCGGAGTAATGTCTGTTGTTTAATAAAGACCTTGATATTTAATACATTAACATAATTACTGTATATTTCAATTCTAGGGTGACCAAGTATATAATAATCATTAATAAAGGTGACACAAATCGAAAAAGGTTGAAAACCACTGGACTTCACCATTGGACATACAACTATCAAGTATAATGTATATATAATATTGGGTATAATACCTACAGTGGCGCAACCGGGGGGGATTCCCGGGTCTGGGACCCCCCCCCATGAATCAAATGTATTTCTTCAATTTATAAACAATTGTTTTTTATAAAGGTTTGTATGCTCAATTGTACATACAAACATTTTCAAATTTCAAAATACCTACTACATTATATTAAATATAATTATATATAATCTATAAGTAAATTGAAGTACAAGTGTACAGTCACACATTTTGTAATTTTATGGAACCCCCCTTATATATTTCTGGTTGTGCCACTGAATACCTATATCCGCCTATATCCTTGCTTATATCTTAAAGCGCTCCGCTACATCAACATAAATTGAACAATGCTAACTAAAGAAAAGGTAAAGGGACAAAGGGTGCACCGTACTCCCTCCCAAAGTCATCCAAGTTAGACAGATAGGACTTTAAGGTATTTCCAAGTTAGCAAAATCAACAAAATCAAATGACTTATTTTAGTAATTCAGTTAATGAGTACACTAAATGAACTGGTTATCCCATTATACTAGGTATAAAATATATTTTAAAAAGTCATTTTTTATCATTTTTCTTATTATTATTTATATACTTTAATACTTATATTTTAAAAATTAATGAAAATTCTATAAGAAACAACCATTTTTATAACTGTGTTTATCAACAAGGACTTCCGTTCATTCCTCTAGATCCTGCATATTATAATTTTATAAAATGTTACATAGTTGTACAAATTATATGTTATAACATCATATTATAAAAATGGATATAACCTAATTTTCTTAATATATTAGGTAACAGTTTCATTTTTCTTACATTTCAAGTCCAATTGTTCAGCTAATCAGTATTTTTTAAATTAAAACTTGTAACCAACTATTTTTTAAATCTAATTACATACCTAATTTCATTTATATATTACAACATTAAATTTCTTGACTTCATTTAACATATGTAAGTATTTTTTTGGTATTTTCTAATAAGTATAAAAAATATTATATAATTTTTTTTTTAATATAGGTACAAATTATACCTAATAAAAAAACTAAATGCATGAATGCATAAACATATCAAGAATACTGCCAAATACCGATTTTATATAAATTGCAAATAATTAATTATTTCATAAATTTGATGATTTCAAAAAATAGAAAAAACAACATGTATGTAAAAATAAATAAAAAATATATAAAAATGTTAATTCACGAATTATTTCAGTATTATTAAACTCATGATTCAAATATATTAAGTTATTAAACTGCAATTTTATGGTTATAATTAAAAATTAAAATGTTAACATGCAAATATACCTATCAATTTTACACTCGATTTTACATAAATTGTAATATAAAATATACATATAAAATGTATATAGTACCCTCTTACCCTGACATTTTTTATTTTGTAAACAAAAATTTTATAAATTGGATGTATAATTAGGTATTACAATAAACTTGTATATTTAAATTATGATTGAATCTTCTAAGATGTAAGTTGTTGTCTAGAAAATTATTGCTCTCTATTATTATGCACTCTACATAACTTTAGAGACAGCATGAGAGAGATATATGGAAAAAGCAAAAGATGGTAGGTCCTAAATGTACCTACTACTCACCATTAAATTGAAGAAAAAGATAAAGATTGATATAAAGATAAAGGTTTTTTTACCTTACCTATATAAGTACATTTTAATAATAAATTATTTTATTTTCCATACACTTTTTAACTGTTATACCAATGACTTGACAATTAGTATAATATTTGTTTTTTATTTAATAACTAATATTCTTGGATTTCATTTATATTTTCTAAAAATATGTCTTATCTCTAACAGTAAATACTCAAATTAGTCTATCGAACTGTTGTTGTTTTTTTTTTTTAAATAACACAACATTGTAACAGAAATATTCATATAAAATTGCATATAAATTCATTTTTATATAGATTTCCAATTCCAATCTTATGTTAATTTAAGTTATTCGATAATACATAGGATAAGACGTGTACATTAGATATATTAAGAATATAATATAATACTTGTAACTTGTAAGTTTTAATGATTTCGTTAATGGTTAATGGGACGTTGAAATTTCTGCACACAGACCCAATAATATTGTAATTATGACACTTAATACACCACACACAAACAGCTAGGAGAATAGATTTATAAAGGCATAATCAATATGCCAAGATGGATTTACAAATCCACCCTGAGCATAATATATTTTTTCGTCTACACGTAAAACCGATTTTGGACTTACCCAAAAGGACGAACCGCAAAATCTGTCTAAATCGTTTAACTCCATAAATAGAGAGAAGGTAGCGACAAGGAACTTCAATAAAATTCAAAAATAACGTTACTCAACACTGACTGACTTAACAAGTAAATAATAAGGCCGGCAATAATAAATTAGTAAATTAATGAAACGAAAAACGATGTCATCGCGATCCGGTTTCGAACGGTGATAACACGCGAGAACTATTCGACTATTCGAGCGACGAAGTGACGAAAACTCGGAATTACCGGTATTCAATTTAACAATAAAAATAATGATAATATTATTCAAATCGGAAAAATGTGTTACTCGATAATATCATAAAAATATTATTATTAAAATAGTACGCGATCACTAACAAAAAACAAAAACGTCGATCCACCAAATACCACCTGGCATACGCGACCGCAAAAAATCAACTATCATTCTATCAAGTGTCGGCCTCGGAGTCGGAACGTCGTTGGATAATATTATTCGAATCTGATATGCCTGAATGGCGGTGGGAAACCGGCGACGACGACCGATCTGACGAACGACGATTACACTGATTAATGATTACCGGGAATAGTCAAATTCGAATACCAATATTACCAACTACCGAGTAACAAATTCACTATTTCACAAGCGTATAATATTGTATAATATTCCGCAATGTGTACCAAAACCAATGTATTATTTTTAATTTTTAATTTTTAATTTTATATTTTTATTATGCGTACGGACTCCGGACCACGGTAGTATTGCGTAGTGCGTACTGCGTTCTGCGTGTACACAAAGTTACAACATAAATGAAATAATGAAATTAATTCTACAGTGTTGCATATCAGTTTATCCTTTATCAGCTGTCCGTTTTATTTTAATTTTTAATGGCCGACCACTGACCGGCTATTATTTAATATTTATTATTATTATTTATTAATATTTAATTATTTAACAAAATATTGAACGTCCACACCACGAAACACGATATTTTTAAAATATAATACATTATCCATGCATATAGTACAAAGTACAATAAAATATTAATATACAATTATTTCAATGACAAAAATTGATGAAACATGAAAGATATACGATTCTGTATTTTATATTGGACAATTCTTAACATTTACATAATATTTATTTTATAAAAATATACAGCTAAATAATAGACCTAGTGCTATAGCCTAGCCTATAAAGACTACTTATTAATATTGGTACTATTTTAAAATGTAATATCTATTTAATATTATATTATCATGCACGGTGTACGTAAAACAGACTTACAGGTTACAGTAATACCTAAAATAATAAAATATATTATCGTAAACATATAATTATAAATTGCAATAACTACTCGTATATCGGTCACGCGATTACAAAAACGTCAATGAAAATCTTTCTTAGAAATTACTTTCAAGAGCAATACATATTATAGACATTCATATTTTTTCAACTATAAATACTTTTCAAGACTTTCGTTAATATTTTTCAATGTGCTGTAGTTCCAACTGTTTAGTCATAACTCATAACTAATACCTATTATAAAAAGATTACAGATTTATGTGTATGTTATTCAGTTAGATTCTATATATAACATTATATAATATTGTACAAAATACGTACTTATAATTTATAATTATGAAATGTATAATTGTAAGTGTTTATGTTTAAGTGCAATGTCATCATTCATCAATATTCTATAGTTATGGTATACAAATTAAAAGTGCCTATATAGGCACAAATGTAGACATGTAGTACAATAATTATTATAATCTATTGGTATTTAGTACTCATATAGTCATATAAAGTACTTGTATTTAGATTATTGGCTCAAAGTTAATAAAAATCTCAAAAATGAAGAATGAGAAGTAAACACGATTTCATACAAAAAGATTAAGTACCTACAGCGTATCCTTAAATTTTAAATGTGAAATGTACCTACATAATGTAGTCGTGTAGATAATAAATTAATAATAATTACATATATATATATATTAATAATATGTTACATGTAAGAAATAATATAACAAATTCATAATAGGTACATTTTTGAAATTTTAAACTAGATAAAAATAAAGTAAAAATAATATAGATAGTTAAAAATATTCAATGTAATATAATATATAAATAATAAAAATAGTGAATGATGACTGAATACGAAGTTTTATCATTATTTTAATAATAATTTTACGCAATAGATAAGGCGTGGGAATGAAATCATCGATTAATACTCATTATTAAAATTCATGACATCACGATTAATTAATTCCATCGATTTGCTGCTTATAAAAAACAACCGTTTTTTCTACTGTATATAATTATTTATTTTAATTTTATAATATGTATTCGTTTCTTTTTACATGATATATTGGCTTTGGCGGTATAAATGATAAATTTAAATGCAATGGTTAAAAATATATATATTAAACGATAACAATAACGTCTGTTAAATGGTCAATTAATGTAACCCTCAATATTGACATTTTATTAAATTTAAATATAGTTAAAAACTAAAATATAGTTTATTTAATTAGATATCTTAATTTTTGCTTTTTAGAATCTTAAATACTAAGTAGTATAGACTATAGATACGAGATACCTATTTATAAAGCTATATCATAGTGTAAGTTGTTTGTTATTAATTACCCAAACTAAATACAATATGATAAGGTACCTTAATGTTACTCCAAAGTGATTATTTCACTTGACCTATAATAGTATAACACATTGTGGGGTTGACATTTTTGACAGTGATGGACTGATGGAAGTGTAATTGACTTAAAATAATTAAATAGTTTCAAACAGTGTAACCCTCAACAATAATATTTAAATATAATAATAAATATATTATTATTAATATACTATTAAATAATTATAATTAAAGACAATAAATTATATTTTTATTTGATGTAATACATTTTAGATTTTGAGCTAAGCAAAAAATGTACCTATTGATTTTACACTGATGTGTCTTTTTTTTTCTTTTTTATGTCTGAAGACACTTTTACTAGGTACCCGAAATAATAACATAATCACATAAGTACAAGGTACTTAATATGTGATAAAATTTTGGAACAGTTACGTGAATTTTTCTACAAAATATAGGACTTTTTAAACAAAATAGGACAAAAAAGGACACACGTTATTATAAAACCAATAAATTTTTTGCTTCGCTCAAAATCTAAAATTTTAATTGGTACATATATTATCTGATTAATTTGCTCAAAGTAGTTTTCACGAATGTAATGATTTATCATTGCATTCAAATTGTAATCAAAATTCAACACTATCTTCTTTACATCAGTATCACTTTTCTTTCTTTTTATTGTTTAATAAATAATAATGACTGAAAACCTAATAGGTACTCGTATTATAACAAATTATCAACTTTAATAAAAACAAAAACAGTTATTAATCATTTATGACTTATATTTCAGACTTTTGACTACCTATACTATAGGTAACTTTATAATATTATTATAATTTTAATAAAAACTTAATAACAATTAACAGTAAGAGTAACTACTAATTAGGTATTAATTACTTATATAGAAGGTAAAAAACTTTTTACTATAATTATTATAATAATAGTAATAGTATAATACTATAAACATAATAAAACACCGTAAGATTTCCAAAATTGCATCATCTATATATTAAGTAATTAAGTTTTAAGTACATAATTTATAAACACTCAATAATATTTTCAAGTCTCAAGTTCAAAATTCCCTAAATAGCTGAGTTATCGAAAAATATTGAAATGGCGTATTTTCATCACTCTTCTTAAAAAAAGTTTTTCTTATCACGTAGGCTCAATTTTGAGAAATTCGAAAAATAACCTAAATAAAAGTACCAATTAAGAACATCCATTTTCCTATACCAGAAACATAAGCTCTTCGTGAAAATTGAAAAAGTGTACATATGTACATAAAAAAAAAAAGAAGACATATAAATGTAAAACTAATACCTACATCCTTCGCTTCGCTTAGAATATAATTGGTACCTATTAAGAAAATGACAAAATAGGAAAATAGTCAAGTATTTAGAATTTATATTTATTGACCAGGTATTGTTTTAAAATATTCAATGATAAATTACACTGTATTATATTTATAACATTGTTTAATCATTATTTAAATAAAATAATACTGGCCTAACCTAACAAATCGGCTAAAGTTATTACAATTATTATAAATTATTAAACTACTTTAAATAACACTAAAGTGTAATTTTATAATAGTTTGCACTAATTGGCCTACTGAACAATAAATTGTTTAAAAATATTGATATTTAAATTTATAATTGAGGCTTATTACACCAATGGAAATGGACACTATTGTAAACTATTTTATGAGTGTGAGTTACACTGAAAAAATAACTCAATTTAAGTATGGAATCAGTCATTTGAGGGTTACAATATTTGACCATAATGTGTATTTAGTATTTACCTCTTTAATATTCATTTAAATCATAACTTCGAATTTTAAAAAAATGAGAGTTACCTCTTACCACATCAGTTGACCTATTAACAGAAAGTAATATAATATTATAATTATAGTCTTATAGATCAAACAAAATAGTCAATAATTTGTAACTTTTCGTTGAATTGAATATTCGTATAAGTATGCAACACATCGTTTTTTAACATGGATTCATTTGAAGATAAGCCCACAACATGTCGAAGTCATTTTGTACGTTATGTTCAACCTATGGTTATAGATAAACAGTTAGACCGTAGTTTAACCGGAGCTACATAGAATTTTTTTATAGTACCTATTTATTATTTCTTAAAGACAATTATAATTATTAATTTTGATCGATGTAAAAATTAATGACACATTTTCCGTTACCAAAACAATTTCATATAAACTTAAATACACAAACTCGCGGCAAATGAATCGTCGTGGTTAAACATTTTTATATTTTAATAGGTACATCGCGTTATAAATTTATAATCGCAAAAAATGTTTTAATATACAGTTCGACCATTTTGAATTGACTTGGACATCTGCATCGGAAGTGAATCCAGACGAGACAACCTATAGGTACTTTGAAGTTTGAACGGAGCCGACATCCAATTATTTTCGACGACATATTGATATGTACTGATATAGCGATATGGCACACATTAATAAGTAAATAAGTTCTACATATTATTAGGCAATACAAAATATTATACCTATATAATATATTTGTTTATATACTACTTAACTGATTATTTTAAATATAATATTTAATTACGAGTAATATATTCCTCTCGTACGAAATGACGATGATGGATTGATGGCTCTAATGTACCACCTGTACATGTTTGATAATTGATATTATTAATTATTATAGGTATTATAAAATTATATAATATTAAAAATTCCAAACTCTTATATTATTATGTTTATGCACATTAATATTAAGACTAAGACAATAAGTACCTAGATTAGGATAATATTATTATATCATATTTTTTAAACACAATACACAATTTTATATCAGTTCATACTTTCATACTATACGAGTAGGTATAATATACTGTAAAAGTGTAAACATATACTGATAGGTATAGTAATAATTAATTTTAAATTCTAAGTACAAGGTACACGAGTACATGACATAATATTATATAAATATTAATTATTAAGTTTAAGCCTATAATGTATAATATTACGTCACCACTCAAACTACTCGTATAATAATTGCAACTGTAACTACTATAATATAAATAAATGTATTAAACAAATTCTAATAAACTCATAAATTATCATATCATACTAATTATCATTATACTGTGTCAATTGTAAGATTTAATAAGGTTTTCTATTTTTAATTTCTATAAAAATCTTGTTTTAATAGGTAGGTAGGTAGGTACTTCGTAAATTTTAATTACGAATTATTAGAAAAATAATAAACCACAATAATGTATAGGTGATTAATAGGTATATTAAATATATATTATATAATATAATATTAGTGTTTATAAGTAGTTACGAGTAAAATAATCCTACACTTGAGTAAGTTTACATTACGACGAAATTACCAATCATTTACTACTAATTTATAATAAGCAGCTTATAGATTTTAAACAGTAATAGCATTAACATCTAATAGTATTGCTAGTTTGCTACATACCTGTAAATATTTTTGTTATATTTCATTATTAAAATTACTTATATTTTAGAATTAGGCAATGTACTAATAAATATAACAAATTATAACTTATTAATAAATTTAAACTTCATAAAGTTATATTTTAATAAATGTATATAATATAATACCATTGAATACATGTAATATATACTAGAGGCGTGCTTATAGAATTCTTCCATAGGGAGTTGAATTTCAAATATTTAAATGATACAAGAATCAACTGTACAAAACACAATATTTATAATATATAATATTATACCACAGAATAGAATATACAATTGATTATACAATCATTAATTATGATCAATTTGTTTATTGTCTTATTATTATACATTCATACATAATGATTAAAAATGATTAATGACATATACTCGTAATTACATGAATTATTAATATCAAACGAATAACGGATGATGCCGTGTTTAAAATTTCATGGACATCATAGTTTTAACTTTTAACTTACTATTATTGGTTTTTGGAAGTTATATTATAATATATTTTCCAAGTAGTAATTATAAAAAAAAAGAGCTGATACTCTACTCCTGCCGCATATGGGATACAGCCATACAGGTGTGCGAATCATAGCAATAGAGCATTTAATTTTAATTAGAATTTGAAACTATTTTAATTTAAACTAATTTTATAAATACAGGCGTCATAAATTTTAGGCTATAATGGTTATTATTAAATTGCCTATGAACAATATAAATTATTATTAGGTATTTTATTACCTACTTATAAATGTTCAATTTTACACAATTTAAAATAAAATAAGCACAATGCACAAAACTATAAAATATTGCCCAAATACTAATTTATAAAAAAAAGTCAAGGGTGGATACGACACCCATATCCGATATCCCCCCTGTAATTACGCCACTGAATCTGACAGTACTTCACTCAGAAACCTTTTTCGAATGTAATGATTTATCATTGCATTCAAATGTTAATCAAAATTCAACACTATCCTCTTTAGACCTTATCACTTTCACACCAGTTCACTCAGTTTTTCAATGTGTGTATTTTTTTAGATTCTGAGCGAAGCGAAGACTGTATTGGTTTTAAAATGATGTATGATTTTTTTTTTTTGTTTTTATGACTTACTACCCGAAATAATGCTCCGATTTTTACAAATAGCGTATTGTTCCGGTTGGAAAGTGGATGTAGTTGGTACTTTATTTAGGTCATTTTGAATTTCTCAAAATTGACCCTAAGCGGTAGAAAAAACGACGAAAAAACGGCATTTTTGACGAAAACTGAAATTTCGACGAATTCGATTTCAATATTTCACGATTACTCGAGCAATTTTGTAGTTAGAGACTTGAAAATATTATTGGTTATTCACATAGGTTTTATATATACGTGGTAAAATTTAGGATCTGTTACGTTAATTTTTCTACAAAATATAGGACTTTGAATATTTCGTAAAATTCTCGTTTTTATGTATATAATGTTTGATAAAATTGACATTTTTAGGCATTTAGGTCTGAAAATTTTACTGAAGTATACTTACATATTACATTACTTAACATCATATAAGAATATTAGAGAAATTCCTAATCTCAATTATTTTTTTATAACTGTTTAAAGTTGATATTTTAATCAATACCTCTATTATAGTATTATCTGACTGAACTTCGCTCAGAATCGTTTTTACGAATGCAGTGGTTTATCATTTTTGAGTTGCTAATTATTAAATTTTATCATTGATAAATTAAATTTTCATTCCTAAATTAAAATAAATATTTGTAAAAAAAATTCATCTTACTCAATGGTATATTTTTAAAATAACAAATGATATAATATAATTTTGATACTTAAAATTACATATAAAATAAATGAAATTATGGGCTGGATTTCTTCAAAAATTGGGCCGAATTTATTTTCTGCTGCTTCTGAATTTGAAATCTGCGCACGCCTATGGTATCTATAAGCAATATAGGTTACCTATTGCATAATAAATATCATTAGTCATTAGTTAGAAATATGAATATCTGACTTGTATGAAATTACATTAATGTAGGAAATAACAGCGAATTATTTATTAGTTATTCTTATTAGGTACTTTGTATTGTACTTACAAGTATAAATTATATACAATGGTAAAATAATAATAAGATATAGATATAATTAGTATATTGTTATTACTTATTACATATAAATATATAATATAATATCTAATTAATTATAGTTTCTAAGTAAACTGAGTATTGACTAGGTGTCTAGATTTACTGATTATTATACAATATACGAGTAGATATCTAATTAATAAGTACCTACCTAATAATCATAATATATTTAAATTTTAAACACTTTTAAAGTTTTAAGTTTTAAATTGATTTACAGTTTAACCAATTATAATTAAACGTTTTGATTTATTATTTTTTATACTTTTATTTTTATTTTGTGGACATAAATGCATAATAATTATGATACCTAACTGTTATTATTATTCAAACAAATATATTATGTATATCAGTATATTCCTTATCTGTAAATTATTTTTTAACGTTTTAAAATTATTTTAGTACACAATTAATCAATAATAATTACTTATACCGCTCTAGTGCTCTACTATTCAAAATAAACATATAAAACATAATATATGAAATAAGAAGTATCTAACAATACACATATATTTAGTGATTACTGATTAGTAATAATATTATTAATGAATAATGTCATAATGAGTTATAGTGACTAATAAATACCATATTATCAATACTATTATTACATAATTTTACCACTAGATAAATTTTATTTATTTTTTTTATTATATAACTTATATTAATATAGGTAATGATGATAATATGAAATAATATCATAATTATTTCATTATAAAACTTATCGATACACTTTACATCATAGATTATAATTAAAAATACCGTAACTACTAAATATAAACTAGAGTAGGTACTAGGTAATTCATATTTTGTGCAGTACAAATATTATTGTAGGCAGGTTATCTATAATAAACTATTTACTATTATAAACTATTGTCTATAGACTACAATTTATATTAAATTATTTTATACTGCGCACATAAAAATGTGAAAATAAAAATACTTCTGGTAGTGTAAAGTGATAACCTATTAAATGTATTAATCCTTGTTGGTTGTTATAATATTTATTATAATCTGTCTAACGTATAATAATAATAATAATAATAATAATAATAATAATAATAATAATAAT